>QEPC01013355.1:2879955-2891459 GCA_003113815.1 Sphenodon punctatus | reverse complement strand
GGGAATTATCGGACCTATCCGGTATCCCCAATACTGCCAAATACCAGCAGTATCGGATACCGGGAGATCCGAAATTCCCATCCCTATACTCCAACATGCAGTGGAGCCAGTGGCAGCTTCCTCCGTGTGTGTGTGTACTGTGTGAAAGGGGCCTGAGTGGCACAGGGGATGATGCATGAATGTGTCCTTCACTGTAAGCAGAGCACAGGAACTGCTGGTTCAAGTGGTACCTGTATAACTGAGCCATTCAGTAATACCGACTGGCAAAGTGCCACCATGTCTCAGAGTGAAACCCTAACGTGGTGGGCAGCCATAACTTGCAGCAGGGTGCACCTCTTTTGGGGAACCATAACTTTCTCACACAAAGCACAATTAACTTGTGGAACTCTCCAAGGCAAGATTGTATAGCTAGGTTAAAATTCTTTTTTAAAAAATAAAATGATTAGACAAGTTCCTGGAGAATAGGTCTATAGTCCATCATGGCTATTAGCCAAGATGACATGGGGCTCCAACCTCATTTCCTGGGTGCTGGAAGTAACAGGAATGGGTCACTCAGTGTCAGCCTGGAGTTTTCTGCCCTCTTCCCCTAAAGTATCTGGGACTGGCCACTGTGACAGTGGCAGACAGGACACAAGCTAGCAGCCCCCACTGGTCTGATCCAGTCCAACAGACACCTTACAATTTGACTGCTTGTAGTAAAACTACTGCCCTCCTTTCTGATTCATCTATCACAGAACCTACATCTTGAGGGACATGTACAGCGTCACGTGAATAGAGCTACCTACCTCTTTGGTCACAAAGAATCTATAAAGCTCGTCTGCGGGAGAGTCAAACGTCTCTTTCAGAAGGATCTTTGCTGTGGGAATTTTGATGCCAACTGTACCCAAAGAAATTGGTGAAACAGAATCCTGTAAAACAAACTCTTGATAGAGCACTGTGGGGCACGGAGAGCACGCACACAGGGGTTATTCCACACCAAAACGGGATATCGGAAGAATGTCTTTGGGTTTTGCTAAGTCACATGCTCACAAATCAAGAATTGTCCCGGAAACCTTAATTTTCATCCTCTGCAGATATATGCAGAGCAGTTACCTAACCAGTACTTTCATACGCATCAGATATTAAGGTGAGACTGAAGCCAGCCTCCACTGAAACCATGGGCCCCTTCAAGCTATTGCCAGTATTAAAACCGAGCTAATTAGATTATAGGGATTTGAGGAAAGCATCAATCTTCAGCTTCCCCCTCCTGAGGCTGGAACTACTGTTGTCAGAACAAGATACTGATCTCCCTTTCGCTGAAGATCTGGGGACCCAGTAAAGGTCCTATATTGGTTTCTGAAGTTTTGACATCTTGCCCTGATCCCACCAATGAGATGAACCAACACAGTGAATTTTATCTGTCTGCATCCCCCAAACCTTTCCCTTCTTAATCATGATACTCTTCTAGGATGAACTCTGGTGACAGCATTATGCACACACCTGCTGATTTTTTCCAAAGGGGAAACTGCGTAACATTCCCTGTTCCTCCTAGCATGGCAGAGTAGCATTCGCCTTATTAAATGTGAGAAAGACAACCAACCTGAAAACCATTCTCACTCAGTCTCCTTTTAACGGACGACAGCTCTTCTCGGGCTGGTGCTCTGGTAGGCAGGATCATTCCCAGAGTAAACTCTGCAGAGGAAACAACATTAGAGGGAGAGGAAAAGGAAAATTAGTTCTTACCTTTGTGAATTTCTTTTCTTCCGGAGAAGGAGAGTCAGTACTAGAGGGGATATATCTTCTACTACTGTATGTAGTACTGCCTTCCTGCTCAACCAGCAGGAGGCAGAACAAAGTTCAATGGAGCATACGCAGTGGGATCAGTCCCCTGTAGCTCCAGTCATTCCAAGAGCCCTGAACTAGATAAATTATGTTAGAACGTCTCAATTTTATATATACACACTATCCAAGAAAAAACAGCTCAGAACTTCATATGCCTTCCCTCTCCTCCCAACAGTCATGGAGAGGGATAGAACTATAGAAGAATCCCCTAGCACCTCAATGAGTTTAAATTAGGAAACAGTGTCAGAGTGGCCAACATACAAGTATTGAATACAAATTTAGCAGGGAAGGAAGTCTGACTGTCCTCCTCTGGAAGAAAGGAAATTCACAATGGTAAGAACGAATTTTCTCTTCTCTCCCGAGGATTCCAGACAGTCAGTACTAGAGGGGATGTTCCAGAGCTGTACCCCAAGAACCAGATAGGGTGGGATCTGCTGTGCATTACTGTATATCTTACAGAAAATTACTGCGGGGAGTTCTGGAGATCCCCCTGAAACACTCGCCGACCAAGGGCCGCTGATGCTAGGGTGCAAACCTTGTAATGGCAGGTGAAGGTGTGAAGGGGCAACTACGCAGTCACCCTGCATCTCCCCTTATACGAGGCCCTCCGAAGTTAAGCTGTTGGGATTCTCGAGAGAAGCCCTGGGGTCTTTGGGCCCCAAGGAAGCTTTATCTCTCATTAAGAGGAGGATGTAATGGATCAGGAGGTACAAATGGAAAGGTCCTTGTTGTCTAGTCAGAGGGTTGCTCCTGATTATCCCTTGGGCGGTCCTTTGGTTCTGGGGAATAGTTACCTCTACCTATGGCAGGACTTCAATCAACGTAGGGCTTTTACCTGCTTTCGTTGTAATGTTTACCCATCTGCCCTGCTAGAAGGCCGATTTAGGGGCATCCCCAGAACAGAAAGATTCTGTCAGTTATGCGATCTACAGGAAGTAGATTCCTGCAAGCATGTCTTCCTCCATTGCACAGCTTTGAATGGGCCCAGACATACCCTGTTGGACAGATATATCCAGGGCTCTCCTGATTCGGGGGCCTTGGTAAGGAGATTTCTCAATGGAACAGACTCGGTGCTCTCTAGGGTGGTTGCTAGATTTTGTCAAATCTTCATACGCCTGAGAGTAGCCCTGTCGGCCGACTGCGTGGGTGGGGTAGTAAGGTCGCTGGCTGATTGTTGTAAAATTTATGGGGTTATTCCCTGTTGTAATGTGTATTTTGATGTTTGCTTTCCTTGTTTTGTGATGTATTTGTCGTATTGGTTTTTGTAACAGCCTATGGCTATACAATAAATATTTTTATATATGAGGCCCTGGTCCTAAATGTTGCTGAAGTAGAGGCGCCCCTGAGTGTGGCAAAATATTTTGAGTTAACCCTTTGGCCCTGTAAGCTGCCACAATGGCTGAGGTGATCCATCTGGACATGACTGCCTTGGAGGCCTCCTTCCCGTTGCTAGAAGGGGAATCAGTGACGAACAAAGCTGACGATTGTCCAAACGTGGCCGTCCTGTGTAGAGTGCTCTACGCACATCCAAGGTGTGCCACCGCTTTCCAGTTCATGAACTGGACAAGGACAAAGAGGCGGAAGAATAACCTCCTGAGCTCTATGGAACCAAGAATTAATTTGGGGGGATAAACAACAGGTCTAGCCTCAAAACCACCAACTCTTTGCAAAAGATACAGAAACTGAGTTCCCATGGAGAGAGCTCCCGTCCTAACTCGGAGATCCTCCTGGCAGAGGTGATCGCAATTAAAAATACTACTTTAACTGATAAAAAGGAAAGGGACACCTCAGGGGCTCGAAAGATGCCTGGATTTGCGCTTTTAAGACTAGATTCAGGTTCCATAAAGGAAACCTGTGTACTACTGCAGGAGAAAGGAGTTCTGAACCCCTCAAAAATCTTTTAATGTGAGGGTGTCCAGATAACTTCACACCCTTTGATTAAATAAGACGCTATTCAAGGCTGCCACCTGATGAGTAAGGAGTGTTTGGGTTAAGGCCTTTATCGATACCCATTTGCAGGAACTCTAGGATTGTGCTCGCATCTGAGGGCACTAGATTACTGCATTGGCACCATGACACAAAAGTCCTCTACGTGTGTTGATAAATTCGTTCTGTAGAGTTTTTCCTAGCCAGCAGAAGGGTATTCATTCAATACTGCCTCTGAATAACCTGTTTGTCTGAGGGCCCTCTTCTCAATTTCCATGCTATTAGATTGAGAAGTCTGGTCTTCACATAGAGAATGGGACCCCAAGAGAGAAGGTTTTGGAACGGATTTAGGTGGAGTGGAGGAGCCATGGACCTCTCTATTAGCTCGGACAACCAAGGCTCCGCACCCAAAAAGGGCCCACTATCAGCGTGGAATGCTACCTCTCTAGCTTGGCTAGAGTCCTCCGGATTAGTGGGAAGGGAGGGAAGGTATATAGAAGTCCCCTGACCAGGGATGGCTGAGGGTGTCAAGAGCAAGACAGTACTGGGACATAAACATGGGCACCTTTGCGTTGCAAGGAGTTGCAAACAGGTCCGCTTCTGGGAGGCTGAAGGTGTGAACTATCTGTTGGAACACTTCCTGGCATAGGGACCATTCTCTGGGATCTACCCATCTGTGGCTCAGCCAGTCCACTTGGATGTTGTCGCAGCTGTGGAAGGGCTTTCACTGAGGCTAGGCTGGACTCCTCCCAGGTTATCAGACAGGAGGCTTCCTGGTGTAGATGGTGAGATCTCAGAAACCCCCTGATGGTTTATATGGTCTTTGGCTGTTACATTGTCCGTGTACATGAATACGTGATGTCCCCTGATCTCAGGGGTCAGCTGGATAAGGGCTAGTCTCACCACTCTGAGCTCAAGCCAGTTGATGCTGTGCCTCCTCTCCTGTATAGACCAGTAGCCCTGGATCGCTATGTTTGAGACTGAGAGGGTGGGGAACTCTCCCACTGTCAGGAGAGTTGGTGGGGGAGGTGGTATTGCAGTCCCCAAAGGTGTTGGTCTTGGGGGACTTCAATAGTCACGCCGACGCCAGTCTTGGTGGGGCAGAGCGTGAGTTCATGGCCACCATGGCAACCATGGGCCTGTCTCAGATAGTCACTGGCCCAACGCATGATGGAGGGCATACCTTGGACCATCACCTGATTTTTTGCACTGGCCTTGTGGCAGGGGATCCATTGGTGGGGGAGGTGTCAGTGGAGTCCTTGTCATGGACGGATCATTATCTCCTGGGGGCCTGTCTCCCAGCGTACGTACGTCCCCGGAAAGGTGCGGAATCAGTTCGGTTGGTCTGCCCCCGGAGACTGATGGAACCTGAGAGGTTCCAGAATGCTCTTGGGGAGTTACCCTCTGATCTTGACAACCGCCCACTCGATGACCTCGATGCTTTATAGAACACCTTGCTGATGCCACTGACCGGACGGCTCCTAGGCATCCGCTCCCCCAGCATTGGCGCCGCAGGCTTCCCTGGTTTACTGAGGACCTGCGGTGGCTGAAGCAGGAAAGGCGGTGGTTAGAGCGACGGTGGTGCCATTCTTCTGCTGAAGCCAACCCATTGCAACATAGAGCTAGTTTATGAGCCTATGCCATAGCTATGCAGGCACCCTTATAGCATCTCCAAAGTCTCATCCACCGGAGCTTTTCCGGGTGGTAAGGGGGCTAGTTGATCCGGCCTCCCTCCGCCTGGAACTTGAAACGATCTAGTGCGTGCTGGGACATGTTTGTTGCTTACTTTGTGAATAAAATCACTCCAATTCACCACAACTTCGATGTCGCACTTGGTACAATAGAAGAAACTGAGGCTGTGGAAGCCCCATCCTGTCTGGTTTCATGGGATCAGTTTCAGTGGGTGTTTCCCATTGGTGCAGAGGATTTTCTTGGGGCGGTTAGAGCCACCTCTTGCGAACTGGACCTGTACTGATCCTGGTTGGTTAAAGCCAGCCAGGAGATGCTGGGGCTGTTGCTGGCGGGGGTGGGCAATGCCTCCTTTTGGGAGGGCAGAGTGCCAAGCTGCCTCAAGGAGGTGGTGGTGTGGCCTCTGCTAAAAAATAAATAAATCATCACTTGACATTGACTCTTTCGCCTGCTATTGGCCTGCCTCTAACCTTCCCTTTTTAGGGAAGATTATTGAACGGGTTGCAGCTCAGCAGCTGCAGGAGCATCTGAATAGCATCAGATTTCTTGATCCTTCACAGTCCAGCTTTCGTCCGGGTTATGGTACTGAGACTGCGCTTGTGGCTTTGGTCGATGACCTTCGCTGGAAATAGGACCAGCGTCAATTGACCATGTCGATTTTATTAGATCTGTTAGATTTCTTAGCTCTGTCCGCTGCTTTTGATACCATTGACTATGAGATGTTGGTGACTTGCTTGTGGGACCGGGCCAGGGTAGGCTTAATGGTTCTTGAATGGTGCCGCTCATTCCTGGCCGGAAGAATTCAGTGAATGGTGCTCGGGGACTGTTCTTCATCTTCCCTGGACCTCTCATATGGGGTCCCACAAGGTTCTAGTCGGTCCTCTCTCCTGTTCAACATGTACATGCAGCCATTGGGCAAGGTCATGAGATGGTTTGATGTTTGGTGTCATCAATATGGTGATGACCAGCAGCCCTGGTTTGATGTTTGGTGTCATCAATATGGTGATGACACCCAACTCTACCTCTCTTTTTCATCCAACCCAGACCTGGCAGTCTCAGTGCTTATCCAATGGGTGTAGCTTCCCCTGTCAATGACGGGGTTCGTCCACCATTGGTCTCTCAGGTTCACAGTCTAGGAGTGCTCCTCGATTCCCAGCTCCGCCTGGATGTCCAGGTGGGGGCTGTGGCAAGAAGCACGTTTTGCCAATTACATCTGGTGTGGCTGCTTTGGCAATATATCTCAGACTTTGACCTGGCCACTATCATCCATGCTTTCATTACCTCAAGATAAGACTCCTGTAACGCACTCTACATAGGGCTACCTATGGTGACGGTCCGGAGACTGCAGCTGGTGAAGAATGCAGTGGCCCACCTCCTCACAGGGACAGGTCACCATGAGCACATTACACCAGTGGTCCGCTCTCTGCACTGGCTGCCAGTGCCTATAGTCTTCTGGGCCCAATTCAAGATGTTGGTTTTGACCTATCAAGTCCTAAACAATCCAGGCCCCAACTACCTGCGAGACCGCCTCACTCCCCAGGACCTGGAGCGGTCCCTGTGGTCTGCCAGGGGTGCTCTTCTGGAGGTTCCCCGGGGAGCAACTCTGGAGAGGGCATTCTCGGTGGCCGCACCTAGGCTGTGGAACTCCCTTCCAGTAGAAGCCCAATTGGCCCCTGACCTCTCTTCCTTTTGACGCAAATGCAAGACCTGGCTGTTCCGCCAGGCTTGTGGTGAGGGTGTGTTAGGGTGGTTGGGTTTCATTTTTATGACATCCCCCAGTTGGTTTTTATAATTTTATTGTATTATATATTTATATTTATTGTATTTTTAACTATTTTGTGTTTTTTGTTAGCCACCTTGAGCTGCTTTTAGCAGGAGAGGCAGGGTAAAAATCTGTAAAATAAATAAATGTACCACAGGTATGCTCCCCATCCCTGGAAGCTGGCATCCGTTGTGATCATAGTCTGTTCTGGCTCCGACAACAGGACTCCCAACTGCAACCTCTCCTATTCTAACCACCTAGCCATCTGGTTCTTCAGAAATTGGTGAATTTGTACCCATGAGTTCCAGCGCTCGATGATCTGTTGCTGGAAAGGTCTTAGGACTGCTTGTAGTGGGCGAAGGTGGAATCTCACCCAATGGAGATACTGGATACAGAAGGCCCTGCAGTCTTGTCAATGGTTTCAGTCTCATCCTCGTTGATTCACGTAACTGGTGAATAGAGTTTAGATCTTGAGTTGCCTGTCCATTGGGATAAAGACAGAGTTTAGTATGGTATCTAGAATGACTCCCAGATGAGCCATTCTCTGTGAGAGAATTAGCTGACTCTATGACGGAGGACAAAGTTGTGTGCTGACAGATATGTTATTGTTCTGTCCAGGTCCCTGAAGGTTCTCTCCCTGGAGGGAGAGCAGATCAAGAGATTGTCTTTGTAAGGGTATACATGTATCCCTCCCTGCCTGAGTTTGGCAATCAGGGGTATCAAAACTTTTGTAAATGTTCAAGGCACCGAGGTCAGGCCAAAAGGGAGAGCACTATACTGTCAATGTTCCTGCACATAGGCAAAGTGTAACCACTTCCGATGGGATGGGTGGATTAGCACATGTAAATAGGCCTCTTTTAGGTCCAGGGAAGTGAGCCAATCCCCTAGAGCTATGGCCTGACAAATGAAATTTAGGGTTTCCATCCGGAAAGTTCTGTTTCTGACTAATCTGTTTAGCCTCTTCAAGTCCAACACTGCCCTCCACTCCCCTGATTTTTTGGCAACTAGAAAGAGGATGAAATAGAGGCCGGAACGCCACTCCTCTGGAGGTACACACTCTATTGCACCCATGTGGTGTAGTCTGTAGATCTCTGGAGGTACACACTCTATTGCACCCATGTGGTGTAGTCTGTAGATCTCTGGAGGTACACACTCTATTGCACCCATATGGTGTAGTCTGTAGATCTCTGGAGGTACACACTCTATTGCACCCATGTGATGTAGTCTGTAGATCTCTGGAGGCACACACTCTATTGCACCCATGTGGTGTAGTCTGTAGATCTCTGTGCTCATCGCTGCGTGTTTCTTCTCTTTTCGGGAAACTGGGGAGATAAGAAATCGTGACGATGAGCTTTCAGTTCTATGACATAGCCCTGCAATATGGTTTGTTGTAACCTGCCCTCTATGGGAGGAGCTCCCTTGGCTGCTGGAAGTGCATAGTCAATGGTCATGCGGACTGTTTGGAATTGAAAACTCCCTGGGGTTGCTTGTTCTGGGAGAATAACTTGCGCTGTCTATTCCAACCCCCTTTTCCTGTAGAGCCTCTGTGCTGGTAAGAAGAGCCCTTCCTGTTATAGACATTATAGGAGGCCCTATTGTAGGGACGAAAAGGCCTTCTTTTGGGGTTGAAGTGATGCAAAGTCCGCTGTTTTGCTTTGTCAGCAGTATCTGCCAGAATTTTCTCGAGGCAGACTCTGAACAGCTTAGCCCCATGCTGAGCAACCAACTTCTGGATGTCTGTGGATGAGTCTGCTAAAAATGCAGTAGTGAGCAACATCCTCGCCAACAGCAACCTGCCTCTCCTAGGGGATATGGAGGGGTCCTCGACCTGCTAGAACCAACAAAGAATGATCTAGCAAAATATGCGGTGGCGGTTGCTATTAAGACCACTGCTGAAGCCTCAAAGTTCCTGCATAGGCTGGGTTCTATTCCTTTATCTGTGGGATCTTTTGGGGTACATATACCCCTCGGCTGCTAATACAAACTGCCTCACTGGGGAGGTCATAGGTGTCTTAAACACCTTATTCTTGTGCTTGGAGAATGGATAGAGGGATTCCTGTACTTTGTTCATTCTGGAGGCTTTACCAGGATTTTTCCACTCCGGGTTTTGACTTTTACTGTCTACTCTGGGGATGTAATCCCT
This sequence comes from Sphenodon punctatus, assembly GCA_003113815.1. NCBI lineage: Eukaryota > Metazoa > Chordata > Lepidosauria > Sphenodontia > Sphenodontidae > Sphenodon > Sphenodon punctatus. Next base: position 2,882,118 of record QEPC01013355.1, on the reverse strand, counting down.
AGGACTGTCCTCCTCTGAGGACTGATCATTCTCCACTTTTTCCTTCAGTTGCAGGGTTTTAATGACCAACTGAAACATCTCCTCTCTGTATTAAATAGGAAGCTCCCTGTCCCGGTCCCGACTCCTTCAGCTGAGGAGACTATAGGATCTGGCTTTCTTGGATGCAGAGCCCTGTGAGGATTCCCCCACGAAGCAGGACTATCCTCTTCCTCTGCATCACTGTCCCTTCAGCAGGGGGGAATCGATTAAGTTTTTGCTTTTGGAGGTGTGTTTCCTGCGCCTACCACTAAGGGGGGGGGGCACCAGGCTCAGATTGAATTTCCATTTCTCCCTCCTCAGAACCTAACTCAGACTCCAAGCGGGCAGGTGAAGATAGGGACCCTGGCTTTATTATTGATTACAAGAACTTTTATCCCGCACCCTCCTGCACTTTGGCAGCTCGAGGCGGCGCACAACATAAAAACATAACAATAAAACCATCTAAAACTACAATATATAAAATATATCAAATGGACACATAAAATTCAATAGCAGCTAGAAAATAAAAACCCCTCCCTGAAGGCCTGGCGGAACAACCAGGTCTTACAACATCTGTGGAAAAAGGGGAGGTCAGGGGACAGACGGGGCTCCAGCGGGTGGGAATTCCACAGCTGAGGTGCAGCCACCGAGAATGCCCTCTCAGCCGTCGCCACCCGGCACACCCGGGGGACTTCGAGTCAGGCTCCCCCAGTCGACTGCAAGGGCCACGAGATGACCTGAGGCTTGAGGCAATTTCGCTGGTAAACAGGACCCAAGCCGTTTAGGACTTTATATGCCATAACCAACACCTTGAATTGGGCCCGGAAGACAACAGGCAGCCAGTGCAGAGTACGGAGCACAGGTGTAATGTGCTCGCGGCGACCCATCCCCTTTAGGAGGTGGGTCGTCGTATTCTGCACCAGCTGCAACCTCCAGACTGTCGCCAAGGGTAGCCCCACGTAGAGCCAGTTACGTAGTCCAGTCGAGAGGTAATGAAAGCATGGATGATGGTGGTCAGATCCGAGCCCGAGACATATGGCCGCAGTCGTTGCACCAGATGCAATTGGCAAAATGCTCCACTCATCACAGTCCCCACCTGACAATCCAGGCGGAGCTACGGGTCGAGAAGCACCCCCAGACCACGAACCTGAGTGGCAAGAGGGGGGCAGACCCCGCCAAAGACGGGAGCTACCACCCCCTCAGCCCTACCCACCAACATCACCTCCATTTTGTCAGGACTCAGCCTCAGACGGCTCATCCTCATCCAGTCCCTCACAGCTGCCAAGCACCAGGTAAGCACCGAGACTGCCGGGCCTGGGTCTCCAGAAAACGAGAGGTAAAGTTTGTGTATCATCTGCATACTGATGACATTGTACACCAAACCCTCTCATGACCTCACCCAAGGGTTGCATATACACGTTGAACAGGAGAGGGGACAGAATAGAACCCTGCGGGCCTCCACACAAGATTCCGGGGAGACGACGTACATTCCTCGAGAACTACCCGCTGAGTTCTCCCTGCCAGGAATGAGCGGAACCATTCAAGAACAATTCCACTCACCCCAGCCCGGTCCTGCAGCCTCATCACCAACATCTCGTGTTCAACGGTATCAAATGCCACCAACAGATCCAATAAGATCAAAATTGAGGATCTGCCCTGATCCAATTCACAGCGCAGGTCATTGACCAAAGCCACAAGTGCAGTCTCCGGGCCAAACCCGGGGCAAAAACCAGACTGTGGGGGATCAAGAAAACCAACCCAGTCCAGATGCCCCTGTAACTGCCGGGCCACCACCCGCTCAATAACCTTCCCTAAAAAGGGAAGGTTAGAGACTGGCTGACAGCTGGCTAGGGAGTCAACGTCCAAAGATGACTTTTTGAGCAGAGGCCGCACCACCGCCTCTTTGAGATGGCTCAGCACCCTGCCTTCCCAAAGGGAGGCGTTGACCACCCCCGCCAGCAGCGGCCCTAACGTCTCCCGGCTGGCCTTCACCAGTCAGGACGGGCACGGATGTAATTCACAACAGGTGGCCCGAACCGTCCCAAGGACATCCACCGCGTTAGCGGACGACACCCACTGAAACTGATCTCACAACAACACACATGGCAGGGCTTCCTGTACCTCTGATACATCTACTGTCATAAA
>QEPC01013355.1:2865330-2878398 GCA_003113815.1 Sphenodon punctatus | reverse complement strand
GAGGAGAGGGAGAATTTGTAATGGAGGAAGTCAGGGAGGGAGCGGGATTTGCGCCAGAGGCGTTCGGCAGCCCGGGCGCAGGAGCGGAGGTAGCGGATGGCAGGGGTAAGCCAGGGGCGGGGGTCAATATCCTCTTCCGCCTCCCCTGGTCCCCCTCTCTCACTGGGAGACCAGAACCCCCCACCCTTATTGGGTCAAACCCCCCCTCTCTCACCAGGGGGCTGTACCCAACCTTCCCCAACCCAGTCTCTGCCCCACACCCACATGTGCAAGAGGAGAGCTGTATTACCCTCCATCCTCCCCCATCCCCTGAATATATACCCCAGCCAGCTACCATAAAAAAAAAAAACATGCCCAGCCTCCCCCAGCCATCAGCTAAGGGCCACTTTGGCATGGTCCTTAGGTGTGCGGCCTGCAGCAACGCCGGGCCGCCTGTTCTGTAACCCCCCTCCCACCGGAAGTCACCCGAAGGGGGGAGGAGCCCCCGAATTCGTCCCTACCCCTCCTACAATGGAGGGGGGGACAGCAGCTGTCCCAGGGAGGCTCAACTCCCTCCCCTATCAGGATGAGCCTACCTGGCTCCCAGCCCCCAACGATGGAGTGGGTCCGGGTCTGGGTTCGGCTCCCGGCGGCGGCCATGCTTTGAGCGCTTAGCCACTGGCTGCTTGCCTTTCCCTGAAGCCATGGAACGCCCTAGGCTCTCTCTTTCTGCCCCTCAAGCTGCCCTTTTTCTCCTCTTGCCCTTTCTGCATCTTTTCCCAGGTCTGCAGAATCTTGTTTACCACAAGCATATGCAAATCACTATTGGGAGCGGTCTTTTCTGCTCTCCTGCAAGCTGGATTTGGTTGGCTGTGCTGCTGGAGGCTTTCGTGCCATCTGAGGCAGCAGTGCACGTTTTTGCTGGTGCCATCTTGCCTCTCCTCTCTCTGTTCAGGACAGTGGGCGGTGGGCAACAGAAAGTGCACCCTGTGTGGGTAACTCTGGTGGGACAATCACTGGTACCCCTTCTGAGGACCTGAGTGATCAGGGTGAGATCTGAGCCCTTTGTTCCAGGCAGAACGGGGGAATGGGCCAAGAAACTCCCCGCTGCGCTGAGGTAGTCGGTTCTCTTCCCATGTCTTGGGAGGCAGGAAGGGGTCTGGATGGGACACTGCTACTGCGGCCGTACCTCAGAACTTGTGTGCCGCTGGGATGAAAACTTCAGTGTGGCACTGCTCCCAAGAACCCCATGATGAATCACTGCAGCTGGGACGTGAACAGGAGTGGTCGGGATTGAGGAGAGAGTCCCCACGGAAGCCTGCAGAGTAGAGTCACTCCTGTGTCTAACTTTCAGACAGAGGGGTGGAGGGAAGAAAGAGCGAGCCTGACTCTTTCAGTGTGAAACTGCTCCTGAGGCATTGCCGCAGATACCCCCCAGCTCTCTACAGTGTTTAATCAGACGGAGTTGCTGTTGAAATCAGCGTGGCTAGGCCACACAAATGGCTCTTGAAGCAGAGAGAAAGGATCCTGCGTCCTGCTAGGTCACAGGCAGAAATCTAACTGGAGATACAGGGGACTGATCCCACTGTGCAGGCTCCATTGAACTCTGTTCTGCCTCCTGCTGGTCGAGTGGGGATCAAGCCCCTCCTCTAGTACTGACTGACTGGAATCCTCTGGAGAAACACTGGATAATTTATTTCTTTGTCAGAAATACTACAGCCCCGCTGAAGTCACTCCACAGCCACCATAATAATGCCACATATGGCAAGCATTAAATTATTAATCACATGTAAGAATGCAGAAAAGTGCATCTCCAACATCATGACTCCTGCAGATTACATTTCAAAATTCTCTGAGCACAGAAAGGACCTCAAGGGTCATTTATTTAATTTGATTTCTATCCCACCATCTCCCAAAGGTTAAGGGTGGCTACTTTATAATCTAGTCCAACCCCTAAGCAGACTTAATGCGAGGTCTTTTCATCTTCAAATGTTTGTACACTGTCTCTTGATTGAGGCCTGTAAGTATTAGTATGCTGGAGATATTTAGCACAAAAATGTAAAGAACGCAACAACTTAAAGAGTTTCCTCACTATGATGATTTTTAAAAAAACAAAACAAAAAAGGCTTCATTGACGTCATAGAGCAAAGCTAAACTCTTTTCCCCTTGTGCCTGTCCATACCATGGAGTACCATAACATTTAAAGGCCACAATTTTGGAAGGTTGAGATTTGGAACGCATTGCCTCATTTTAAGAAATTTGCCTTAACTATAGGACAAACTATTTATTTTATTTATTTATTTTATAAATTTATACCCCGCCCCTCCTGCAAACAGTTATTCCATCATGCTACCATCTTATACCATGTTATACCATGAACTACCATGTTACCATGTTATACCATGAACTACCATCATGCTACTATTAAAACTCTGTGCATGAGGGTTTTTAAAATATAATATGAAAGTAGTCTACTAATTGGGATACAAACGGACCTATTAAAGATGGAAGATCGCAAAAAATGGGCCGGATAGTCTGACAGAATGAGACAATTCTCGTAAGCTTACCTGTTTTAAGAGCTTTCAGATAATTGGCGAGTGCCTCTCGGACTTTCAAGGTTCCTTCTGTTCTCATCAGATCCTTAAGCATCTCTCCATCGCCTTTCTTTTTGCTGACATTTATCTAAAAGTAGCAAACAAAAGAGGATGTTTGCACCTGATTTCTGAACAATGACAAACACGGATAATACTAGCTTCTCTATAAGGACAGACCATTGAGAAGTACCGACCACATGTCCAAAGTTCAAGTTCTTCCACTTTGATTAATCACGCTCTGAAGCACAGTGGCAGGGATACATTTTAAGAGAACAGCAGCAGTACTGTGCCCGTATTAATAAGAATCAAGGACCAGCCAAAAGTTGAGAGACCTTTGTTCACTGTGCAGTGTAAATGTTGGGGGTTCTGGTGGAACCAATATATCTATCACTGGGCTGGGTCCAATGAAGGGGTGGAGGGACAACTAAGGCTGTGAACACAGGGATTGACATTGTAAGGGCTAGATACAAATAGCTAAGTTTTGTAAAATAGGTTTATCTGTGGCTGTCCCACAATTATTTATTTATTTTTCACATTTTTACCCCACCCGTTTCAGGGTGACTTACATGAAAAATATAAAATACAATGAAACACATTACATTACAATTAAACTGTTTCATCAGGCATTTGGTGAGGGGGACAGATAGTGGGTGGGTGGAGGGTTTGGGGGGGGGGGAGGAGGGGATTTGTTATCCTTAACACTGTCTTGTTTTTGCAGATTTTATTATATATTTTATAGTTTTATTTGTGTTAACCTGTAAGCCACCCTGAGCTGCCCAAGGCAGGATGGGGCAGGATATTAAATATTGATATAAATAAATAAATAAAAATCTCTTAGAACCCCAACCACCCACTCACCCTACGTATGGAACTCCCTGCCCCCAGCATCGCTACCTTAATTGTGCCTTCTCACACACACTCCACCTACCGATCCACCTGCCAGAGGTATATTCCCTGGAGCGAGGAAGAGACCAAAGCCTTCATCACTCTGTGGGAAGAGTGGAACGTACAATACAAGCTTGTGAAGTGCTACAGCAATGAGGCTGTGTTCCAGGAGATCTCTCTCCAGATGCCAGAGCTGGGATACCAAAGTGACATGAACCAGTGCCGGCAGTGGACCAAGAATATCTAGAAGGGCTACAAGGGGATCCAGGATAACGAAATTACCTCTGGTTGAAGGAGGCAAACGTTTACCTACTATGACCTGCTGGACTGGTTCATGTGTGTTGATGGGAACCATTGTGGCATCAAAACTGTTTGGCTCCACCTTTGTTGGGCCAGATGCGGGTTGATACGCCTTCCCCACTGCCTGTTCCCACTCCTAACAGCTCCCGCTCCAACCACTCCTGCTCCCCCCGTGGAAGTCGTAACTCCTGGCAGAGATCCCTCTGTGCCCATCACCAAGGACACGGATCCCATGACTCTCCAGCTCTACCCCCTCCAGATGGAGTGCCAATCTTTATCTGAGGAGCAAGAGGAGGTACTAGTAGAGGGTACAGAGGCCCCGGAGGCCACCTTTATCAAGGAGGTGGCGCAGACCAGCAAGTTAATGCACCTGGGGGGGGGGGGGCACTGAGATTACACAGCCATAGGAGAGAAGTGACCAATTAGTGTTATCCTGTGTCCTGAATGCCGTCCTTTGTTTGATGGAGTTTCCCACCTGCCTGCCCCTCACCTATGGCGGCAAACAGTAAGTGAATGCACCTGGGGGGGGGGGGCTACATTTAAACNGGGGGGGCTGCGCATGCACAGCTGCATGATAAAGGATTCCGTTTATTTGCTAATTATGCATGTCCAGGAGAGCAGCACTGGAGGCAAACGGTATGCGTAGGAAGTGGGTAGGAAGGCATCATGGCAGGACTGCGGGATGGGGGGGGAGGGCATGAATGGTGGTGCTTAATTTCTGTATGTTCTTCACTTCTTTACAACAATCACAAGAGGAGACCTGCGATCCCGGCTATCTGAAGGACAAGGCCCTGGAGTATCCTGAAGTTGGAGATCCAAGGAATCTCCCCAAGAGGACATCACCTTCTCCCACCAGTCTGTGCTTTTCTCTTTCACTCAGACAAGCCTCTCGGTAGGTAAAGCCACACGCAGGGTGCTGGTGAGTGAAGCCACGTCTCCTGACGGGTAGTTCTCTGCACACATTCTCTCCCACTGCAGGGCTTCAGAACCATTGCGGTTCATTGTTGCCTGAGGAAGGTAAGTCTACAGCTTCAAAGCATGAGCCGCCTCTGTGTTGTGGTGTGCCCCACTACCACGGCCACAGATCGAGCGAGTGCCTGCGCGTGCCTAGAAATCTCCTGAAAATCTGTTGGATCGCTTGCAGGTTCTGCTCATTAGCGGCCATGAAGACCCAGAGTGCGATAACAAGCACCCTTACGTTCTCGGGATCTGGGGTTGCATTATAAGCATCTGTGAAGTCTGCAGGCCACGCATCAAATGTTTTTAAAAGTTTACAGCGTTGAGTGGCTCCCTGGCTAGGACTGGCTGTGTGCCGCACATGACCAAGTGTCATAATAGCTTTGAAGAACAGCAGCTGGTGTGGCTTCTTCCCATGGTTTTCCACAACTGAGAGTCATGGAAGGGAAGCGGTGGCGGGCGGAGCGCGGTGTGGAAGAACGCCTGCCCATCTGTTAGGTTTGTTGGGCTAAAGCTGTGAGTGAGAGAGGTGAGTAGGGGCTGCCCATTGATTAGGTTGGACACACTAAAGGTGTGAGTGAGTGGGGGCTATACAGACTGAACCTGGACTGCAGGGGGCTAGTGTCTAGTTTGAAAACACCCTTTGTGTGTTGTAACCCCCTCTGAACCCTTGGGATAGGCTGGGATAATAAATTTAAATAAATACATTTATGTAACAGAGGCTAGAATTAAGCCGTTCCTGCTTTTCTTTGATTATAAAGTCTAAGATATTAGCCAGAACAGTTTCCCCTAGATATTCACAAATTGGGGGTGGGGGTTGTTTGTTTCTTTTTTAAAGTAGTAAGCGGTGGGAGACGGTCACTCAGCAGGCAACTCCTTCCCTTCTGCCCGCCATTGGCAGTCACATGTGTTGCATTTTCCATTTTGCTCTGCTCAGTCCTTCAACATGCAGTGTCTTTAGGTCTCTCCTTCCCCTTTCTTATTAGATCACCCATACACTTCCCAGACAGTCTACCTCTTGCTTTTGACCAGGCCACAGAGTGCAGTCCTCGGCAAATGACTGCTTCGTCCGGCCAATATGTCCAAATAGCTGAAGTTCCCTCCTTGTTGTCCCTTCCACTATTCTCTCCAGGGGTGTAGCACGGTTGGAAAGGGTCCCGATACAGAAGGTGGAGTCAGACCCCTCTGACCTCTCTCTGAGTGGCAAGGGATGCAGCTGAACCAGGGAGCATGCCCGCCCCTCCCCCCGGACTGTGAGCCCCAGTGCAGCTGAACCACCTGTCCCTATTATATTTACACCCTTGATACTCTCTCTTGTACCAATCCTTTTTTCAGATGGTCTCATTATTAGAATAGGCGTACCAGCTTATGGCAAGCCACTACTGCAAGAAACTCTGCTGGTCTTCTTTAGGGCCATGGGTCATCTAGTCTAAGCCTCTACTTAAGTGCAGGATGTCTACAGCTACAGTCATCTTCCCTTTCAGTCTCCTTAGAGCAATCTTGATCCCATGTGCTGAGGCCTCCCAGACAGAGGAAGCTTGCCCGACTTGCTCACATTTTAAGGTTTCTGTTGCAAAACACCATTGTCTTGGCCTTGTCCATATTTATATGCAACCCAGACTGCTCACTGATCTTATCAAGCGTCTCAACCTGTCTCTGCAATCCTACACTGGCCCACGTCCAGCGTATTGACATCATCAGTGAAATTCAGGCTTTTGATCTCCTGTCCATGAGCTTTTACCTTCAAAACCATTCAGCCACTGTGACTCCATCCATCAGTCTCTCAAGGTAAACCAAGAGGATGCTGTGGCACGTTGGGTCACCTTGTCTATGACCACTGTCATCTTAACCTGGTTGCATAGCTCTTCATTGACCATGGCTGGCTCTTCCCAGCTATTCCTGAAAGTTGGCTGTCATTCCTTGTCCTCCCCATAGGACCTCAGAACAGCCCTCAGCCTATCATGCTGTACTGAGCCAAATGCCTTTTTAAAATCAACAGCTAAAAACCTTCCTGCCAACCTCCCTCTACTTCTTCACAATCAAGAGGAAATTAGGACTATCTTAAAAAAAAGTTTATTATTAAATCTGCCATCTTCAGATGGATGCTAATATTTTAGAGACTCACCTCAGTGTCGTCCACCTCATTTTCTTCTGACAGGTTAGGGATTTCAACAGAACCCTTGTGTTTCTCGCAAGATTCTTTAGCTGTGCCTAGACAAACAAAATCAAGAATTAAGGGTGACAATTACTAAAGAATCACTCTGGCCCCAGTCAGCAGTTTTAACTTGAGGAAATCCATTGTACTTTACTGCTGTTCAATACAACTCAGTCAGCTACTAGAAATAAAAAATGAATGTAACAAACCACCGAGACAAGTTGTATTTTTACAAGGAAGGTATATGTTGTTTTCCCTTACAGAGGGATGCGTGCATGCATATCCCCTCACATGCATACCCATCCTCTCCTTTGTTAAACTTTGTGTTACCATATAGTCATTGTAGCCTCCCTTGTCCACCTGGATTCTCACAAGTCACTCTGGGTCTTCCCCCATGACACACTCTATTCATGGTTTCAAGTTCCTACCTTCTACACTATTATGTTCCCTCCAGAAAGTCACGTCTGTTGCGCTGCTTTAACTTGACTTGTACCTAGAGAAATCCGTTTCCTCTTATCTCTGTCCCCCTGTTCTTAAACTACCAAGTCTTTGAAGTACAAACATCCCCATCTTTAGTGCCTAGAGAATGCTTCACTAAGTGTGGTCCTGTGATCGGGCTTATAGAGAAGAGGCTGGGATGCCTATCATCGCATCATTGATGAGGTACAGCCTCCCCTGCTTAATATAATTATGTCATGTGGATTTAGAGTTTGTTTTATTTCTATAGGGCTGTTTGAGGTATTTTATTAATGAAAATTTAAGAACAAAGAAATAAAGCCACATTTTAGCTGACACAAAAAAGAAAATGAAAATGGTTTTTAAAAATATTAAAATATTAATAATTTCTCTGGACTCTAAATAGATGGGTCACTTCATGGGAGCTGCCAGAGGGGTCACTTCATGGACTCTATGAAATAGATGGGTCACTTCATGGACTCTATGAAATAGATGGGTCACTTCATGGACTCTATGAAATAGATGGGTCACTTCATGGACTCTATGAAATAGATGGGTCACTTCATGGGAGCTGCCAGAGGGATCATTCACAGCATGGGTCTCTACCTCACTCTGGGCCTAGGGGACAGGATGTTTTCTACAATGTGCCCTGTCCTTCAGCAGTAGCTTCTGCCCCACACTGAGTTTTGCAAACGAAGATTCCTGCTGCCACTAATGGAACGTAAGAAGTGCCATTTAGCAGGTCAGACCAATGGTCCATTGAGCCTAGCCTCCTGTCTCTGACAGCGGCCAGCCTCGGTTGCCTCAGGAGAGCATGCAAGTTACAATGGCATAATCCATTTCCTGCCATCCTTTCCCAGCTCCTGATAGTCAAGGGTCTTGTACTTCTGACCAACCCAGCTCATAGCCTGTCTGTAATGGATCTGGCTTTCAAAAATTCATCCAGTCCTTTTTTGAAACCTGTTGCATTACTGGCCTGGACAACATCCTCTGGCAATGAGTTCCTCAGTTTTATTGTACACTGGGTGAAAAAGTACTTTCTTTTAATTGTTTTAAATCTGCTCCCTGTTAACTTCATGGAGTGACCCCTGCTTCTGTTATTTTTAGAAAAGGTAAATAAGCAGCTTCCTATTTACCTGTTCCACACTTTTCATGATCTTGTAAATGTCTAGCATGTCCCCTCTCAGTCAAAAAATTAGTGCTGTTTCCCAAGTACGCATTTTATGAGATCTTGCTCTCTTCCCTAGTATTTATTTATTTGCATTTTTACAACGCCCTTTCCTGAAGGCTCACAGCGGCTTACAAAAATACAATTAAAACATTAAAATACAATTCAGAAGAAAAAGGGGGGAAAAAAACTTCTTAGAGCCTCAGAAATTTGAGTACCAGCAGCATCTTGCTGAAGAGACAAGATTACGTAGTACTTACTGAAAAGGAGTGCAAACACCCTTACAAGGAGGTAATTTTTGCCCTATCATGCTGACTTTTTTATATTAACAAGTTTCTGCTTCTATAAACCAGCATTTTCTCTAAGCTTTATTTAAATCCTGGGATGTATTTCTTGCTTTTTGCTGTCGTCATTAACACGTAATTTCGATACCTGTAATTGGTACACTCTGTATACTTTATCTCAACAAGTCACATGAGTAACAATAAAACAGATCAAGAACACAATTAAATCGCCTGCTTTTGATTCCTGTCGAGTAAGGCAAGTCACGCTGCTTTAATATATTCTAAAATAAATAGGGAGGCATCTGGTCTGGAGAAACAAAATTTCTGATTTTTTTCACACTGTAAGAAAGAAAACCACCACTGATTTTAGTACTATTCCTAGCATCTCACAAAAACTAATTTTATTCCTCCGCACTCCTCCGTTTCTATGTCAAGCTTGCCCAAACATGGTCACTTTTCTAGTTCAAGAGCATCTGCCTATTCTTCAAAATGACTGTTGTTAGGTAACAAGTTGACCACACCTATATTTATTTACTTATATTTTTATGTCGCCCTTCCCGCAAAAGCTCAGGGCGCCTTACAATCATAAGGCCCCAATCCTGCTGGCATCTCTGTGAGGTTGATATGACAGAAGGATATGATTTGTGGAATAACGACCTACCACACAGGATTGTTGGGAGAGTGAACTAGCTATTATTATTATTATTATAAGCATTTATATAGCGCCAGCGATGTACCTAGCACTTTACAAAAAAGAAGATGACCCCAGTCCCTGCCTGAGAGCTCACAATCTAAAGACAGGGGGAGGGGAGACAGGGAAGGGGGAACAGAGGGAGACCAGGGATGCAACATTCATGAGGATGCGAGAACTCAGGTACACTTTCTTTGGCTTGATTACAGTAAATTGGGAGTTTACAGATAACAGGTGGGGGATAATCCTGGGTGGGGATGATTAGGAGGATCAGAGATCGGCTATTTGCTTAATCAGTGTCACAGCCGGAAGGATGCTGCAGCTATGGTGTGCTGAGTTGCAGATGAAAACGTTTTCGCTGAGCTTTACTAGATCTGCTGGCAGAGCACAGCCCTTACACACGGATGGAGGAGATTAACATCTCCGAGTAGCCGGAAGCCACACAAAAAGAGCCAATTTAGAAGTACTTTCTAATACGCCTGGAATTACAGTTGGAAGGGTGAACAGGATAGACAAGGGGAGTTGCAAAGCTATGAGTAGGCCATGCAGAATACAAGGAGAGTGTGTCAACAAATACATGAGGAACTGGACTGTCTGCTAAAACCGAATGCAATCAAACCATTGACTCAGTTTTAGTTTGGGAAATATACTGTCACTAGAACCAACAAGGAATGTCATGAGCCACTGAGACATTTTACATTTATTTGATATCGGTTGGCTCCAGTTGCGGCTTGTGCTGAATTTTGGAGGTGAAAGAGTCAAGCAAAGCTGAGGACACTTTCCCCTTCACACTTCAGGACCAGCATTTCTTAAGCAATGTTTCAGTAGCCAAGATACAGTCCACCCAACAGAAAGAAATCACACCCCGGGGTAGTCACCTGTGTGGCAGGCATATTGTTGTAGAAGACGACGTTAGCTGGGCTAGCATGAAAGAGAACGGACAGTTACTTACATGGTCTCTATTTCTATAGTAGCTAAGTAACTCATAATCTAGATTAGATTTAGCCTACTACCCCCATTTTACAGGTAGTGAACTGGAACACCAAGGAATTGTGCAACTTTGTTATAACAATGGGTGTTAACAGACAAGAGGTTGCCCCACAGCTGCCATCATCAGCCCTGGAGCCACCTGCCCATGTGAAAGGCCCCTGCCAGATGTTCCCCCCGGGGCTGACCCAGGGTGGCTCGACACAACGTCGACAGCTAGCCACCCCAGATGCACGTTACTGGAGCTTGGGGCATAGCCCCCTTCGGCATGCTCTCCTTGACTGCACAGCTGCTACAGCTGGTGGGGTGAGTGTATTCTTTGCAAATGCCAGAACACGATACCCCACTGGCCACTGCCTCACATGCTGCGCGTTCAAAGTGAAACAGATGCGGCAGCTGCACAATGGTGGTCCAACAACTTCCGTAAAAGGTGCTTGACATGGGCAAGACCACATGGCCATGTTGCGTGATGGGGCTAGGTGCGGTTCCATAAAGAACGCAAGGATTCTCCCAGTACAAAGCACTTGAGGTTTCTGGGATATTTGTGCAAGAATTATGAGGGGGGAGGGGAGGGGGGGCTTCTTAGCAAGATTCGGTGGGTGACCTCCAGGCTTCCTTGCGGTCTAGACACATGACAACATTGATACCCAGAGTCTCTCTCCCAAACAGCAGCAGCAGCCAGCTGTGGCACAATCTCGGTCCTATTCACTCACCTACCATGCGAGTAGTTGGCACCAGAAGGAAAACACCATTCAGCGAGTCCACAGCCCTGCCCAGCACCACACCACGCAGGAAAATTAAATGTCGCAAAATAGCACCTGGGTTTTATGTGCAGATGTCTCAAAGTCGAGTCCGTGCAGAAGCAAAGAAGGGCCAAGTCGCACCCTTCACATTTCTCTGTGCCTTGTTGGTCACGGGGATGACCGAATGCAGATGTTTGCACCCACATGTTACACTGGCTACACATAAGGGAAAATGTACGACTTCAGCTTTTCTTTTTTTTTTAGGGATAGCCGACACGGGGATTTTAGCCGTAAAAAGCCTCCAATCTTCATGTTCAAATGTGGAAAAAGAGGACCTTTACAGTGCGAAGCATCTTCAGTCAGAGGTGGTGTTCCTCTTTACATGTGGAATAAAAGCAAATTCCTTACCTTTCCAGCTCAGTTTGATATTCCATTCGTAGAAGAAAATGAGTTTTCCTTTCCGGCTGCTGCAGGAGGCTTCCCCTTCCAACAGCTTTAAGTCACTTATTTCACAGCTGCCAGCCTCGTCTTCCACGACAATACCCACAAGAAGCTCCCTTAATTTATTTTTGGACCAGTTCGTTGCATCCCGTTCTGTCCTGTCCAAAGGTAATTCAACCATTTTTTAAAGGAAGATAAATGCAGAAATTTCTAAAGCAAAACAAAATAACTCAAACACCCCAATCAATCACCCAAAATGGGGGAAAGCAAAGCTGTAATTGCCCACAAAATAATGCAGACGTAAGCCCTTGGGGGCAGGGGCCTGTCTTTAATTGATGTGTTATACAAAGCCAGGTACGTTACTGGCACTATACAAAGTAATATTAATGGAGGAATGAATCAAGTACCATTCAGAAGCCAAATGTAGCCGCACTCATCTTTTGCACAGAGGTGACCGTGAAACTATGGAGAACAGTAGGCTCAGCATATTGTTAATCGAAGCAGCCTGGGCACCTGCTTTTGCACTGGCCTATTTGCATTGTCTTTGTGGGCTGTGGCTGGCCTATTGCCTTAGTCCAATCTATTAGTCCCTTTACTTGGGCGAGATCTATCACACCGTTCTCTCTCACATATTCTAACTAAACTGGAGAGACTGCTTCTTACAAAAGACCACAAGCAAAATCTGTCCCAGGCAACAGCCTACCAACACGCTGTCACCTATCTAACACAAACCCTGCCACACACATTAACCAAAAGCCTCCATGCTCAAACACACACCCCAGAGCCCGGCTAAAACTTGTCCCCCCCCCCCCCCAAAACCGAACCCTGTCTAAAACCTAGCATCTTCCACCCACACACGTATCAGTCAGCCTAACACCTATAACTCTGTACCCCTCCGTACACAAAAGTCTGTGTGAGCGCCACTACCGGATGGTTATTAGTTAGACCCCATGACCTATACCCCTCACACCTCAACCCCCCTTCAAACCTATAACCCCCTGGGCCCACACTGACCCCACCTCCAAACCTATGCTCTTTGGAGCCGTACTGGCTCCACCTCCATGCCCCCTAAAACATATACCCCATGACTGGCTTCAAACCTACATCTCCCCTTAAAAACTATACTGCCCATGAGCCCATACTGACCCCATAGCCCCCCCAAACCTATCCCCTGAACCCATATTGACCCCCCAGCTCAAACCTACAATTCATAACTCACCCCCAAAAAAACTATCCCCCTGAACCCATACTGACCCCCCAGCTCAAACCTACAATTCATAACTCCCCCCCAAAAAAACTATCCCCCTGAACCCATACTGACCCCAATGCAACCCTGCACAGCCTACACCTCATAACCCCCCAAAAACCTATCCCCCCTGAACCCATACTGACCCCAATGCAACCCTGCACAGCCTACACCTCATAACC
>QEPC01013355.1:2852907-2865230 GCA_003113815.1 Sphenodon punctatus | reverse complement strand
CCAGCCCCGTTATGGGTGTACCCCCCTCTGTACACACGCGCGTGTCAATGTCTCACCGGCAGTGGGGTGCGCCATGGTAACCAGCCCCGTTATGGGTGTACCCCCCTCTGTACACACGCGCGTGTCAATGTCTCACTGGCAGTGGGGTGTGCCATGGTAACCACCCCCTTCTGGGTGTACCCCCCCTCTGTACAGACCCACATGTCAATGTTTCACCGGCAACATGGGGGGGTGCCAAGGTAACACCACCACCCCTTATGGGTGTACATCTCCATACACACATGTGCCAGTGTTGCACTGGCAACACGGTGGGTGCCAAAGTAACACACACCTCCGTGTACCCCCCTCCATACACACATCGGTGTCTCAACGGCAACACAAGGGGTGCCAAGGTAACACACACACCCCTTTATGGGTGTGCTCCCCTCTGTGCACATACACATCAGTGTCTCTCACCAGCAGCGAGGCAGTGCCATGGTAACCATTCCTTCTGGGTGTACTTTCTTTGTACACACACGCATCTCTCACTGGCAGCATGGAGGGTGCCAAGGTAACCCTCCCTTTGTGCCCCCCCCCATACACATACGTGTTGAAAGGACATGTTGAATAAAGTAGGCTACTGCCTCAGTTTAACCAAACGGGATCGAAGGTTGCCAATTAACAAGCCAAAGTATATAGGTACAACTCAATTTTATTGGATAGACAGACACATAACAGCGTGTGTGTTACTAGCCGTGAACCTCAGTAACCCAACCTAGAATATCTTATGTGTCAGAGGCCACAGTCCGAGATGCAGGCTGGTTCAGAGGAGAAGGGGCCCAGCAGATGGCTGGCCCGGGGGTCTCTGGATCTTTGAGAGCGACGGTAAGGGTCAAAAGCCCACACGGCTCACTGTGATGCTAGTGGCCGCTAGCGCTAATGACAAGTGACAAGGAGCTGGGCTCCCTCTTTTATAGTTTTATGTATTAGGCATTCATGTTGCAGGGTCCCCTCTGCCAGGTGCAGAGAATAAGCTGACTATTCATTATGCTATCACTTGGACCACAGCCACCAAGCTAGTTTGGAGTTTTGGGGGAGTTTTAGGGAGTTACTGTTTATTCGTAGGGGACGGTACCTCCCTTTCTTACAAACTCTCTTTGTTTTCTCTCAGGCCTCTTTCTGTGTTCTCAGAGATAGTGACTGTCTGGGGTTTGTTATTGTGGCCTTGGAAATACATTTTCTGCTTAGAAAGTGACTTTGACAACTTTATTCTCATGGGCCTGGTTGGATAGTGTCAGCCTGAGTCCTGTGGCTGAATTAGCTGAACTGAGTTGTCCAAACCTCATCCTGCTTGTGTCTCTGATCATGGCCAGTATTGCCTAATTACTACATAACAGTGTCAGTGTCTCTCACCAGCAGCACAGGGGAGGAGGGTGCTAAGGTTATCCTCCCTTATGGGTGTACCCTTCTGCATACCCACACACATGAGTGTCACCAGTTGTGGGAGGAGGGTGCCAAGGTAACACCCCCTTATGGGCATACTCCTTTCCCTATATTATTTATTTTTTTACTTAGAAAAATTTCTTATCCCACCCCTTCTTGCCAAAGGCAGCTTGGGGTGGCATACAATATAAAAGCATAAAATAAAAACATAAAACAACAATAAAACCATCAGTTTCCCCTCTAACCCTATCCCATCCCTCTCACCAAACACCTGGTGGAATATACAGGTTTTACACAGACGCCTGAAGGAGGGAAGGTCCTGGGCCAAGTGAACCTCTGCCGGGAGGGATTTCCACAGCCGAGGTGCAGCAACCAAGAACACCTTCTCCAATGTGACTCCCTGCTGAACACGGGACCTCCAAAAGGGCACCCCCGACCGACCGCAATGGCCGTTCCAGAACCCGGGGAGTGAAGCGGTCCTGGAGGTAGGTGGGGCCCAGGCCGTGCAGGGCTTTAAAGGTCAACACCAACACCTTGAATCGGGCCCGGTAGGCAACAAGCAGCCAGTGCAGAGAACGGAGCACCGTTGTTATGTGCTCTCGGCGGCCTGTACCCATCAGGAGATGGGCTGCTGCATTCTGCACCAGCTGCACCCTCCAGACCATCACCTTGGGGTAGCCCCACGTAGAGTGCGTTACAGTAATCAAGCCTCGAGGTGATGAAGGCATGGATGATGGTGACAAGGTTGCAGTCTGAGACATAAGGCCGTAACCGTCACCCCAGATATAATTTGGCAAATGCACTCCTCGCCACAGCTGCCACCTGGGCATCCAGGCAGAGCTGTGAATCAAGGAGCACCCCAAACTACGAATTTGAGGAACTATCAATGATGGGGGGGGGCCTCCACTCCCTCGGCCCTCCCCCCGAGCACCACATCCATCCTGTTGGGATTCAACTTCAGGCAGCTTGCCCTCATGCAGTCCCCTACAGCTGTTAGCCATCAGGTAAGCAACGAGACTGCAGGGCCTGAGTCTGCTGAAAGAAAGAGGAAGAGCTGAGTGTCATCAGCATATTGATGACCGCACACTCCACACCCTCTCACGACTTCGCCCAAAGGCTGCATATACACGTTGAACAGGAGAGGGGACAGAATAGAACCCTGCGGGACCCCACCTGTGAGATCCTGGGGAGCAGACGTATAGTCACCCAAGACCACACGTTGAGTTCTACCGGCCAGGAATGAGCGGAACCATTCGAAAATGATCCCACGATCCCGCAGACGAGTTACCAACAGCTTATGGTCAACGGTATCAAAAGCAGCTGACAGATCTAACACGTCAGCGTCTCCAGCAGCATGGGGGTGCCAAACTAACCTTCCTTTTAGGCGTACCTCCCTCCACACACACGCATGTCAATGGGTGTTAACGCAATGGTGGCCCGGTTTGCCCGCCTGGGCCAACGCCGAATGCTGCATGTCTATTCCGGGCCTGCCAGATGTGGGCCCGGTTAAAAGCCTGGTGAGATTGACAGCTAGGACAGAAACATGGGCACAGAATGAACTTGGCCCACGGTCCGGCTCCACGAGCTGCCCAATTGGGCCAGAATGGGGTGAACCAGTCGGGCTCATCTGTTTTCACATCTGCCCAGCCCAGCGTGGGGGTCACCATAGCTGCCCATCATAGTGTGGTGGGGGGGCCAGGCACCAGCCACAGCAGACATGTTGGTGTTCACCAGCAAAACGGGAGGGGATGCCAAGCTAACCTCCCCCCACACCTTATAGATGTACCCCTGTCCATGCACATACATACGTCAGTGACTCTCACCAGAAGCAGGAATATGTGTGCCAAGGTTAATATTCCCTTATTGGTGGATCCCTTTTCATATGTTTATTTATTTATTCAAGTTTTTATCCCACCGTTCCCTAAAAAAGGCTACAAAGAAATAAAAATATTCATAAAAACAGTTAAGACAAGAACAACCCCCTAGCCTTCCCACACCCTGCCACAAAACCCCACCCAATACCACCTCCCCATTTCCCACATCCAGTCCTCCCACAACCCTACCCCAAACCCCCCATCCCACCAAATGCCTTTACAAACAGGAAGGTCTAACACTGCCTCCGGAAGGTGCTCGGTTCAAATGAACCTTTGGGGAAAGGGAGTTACATAGCATCAGGGCAGCAACTGAGAATGCCCCCCGTGAGCTCTCATCATATGAACAAGACTAACACACGGTAGCCACAGGGAGGTGTACCTAACCGATTGCAGGGGCAGCAATGGGGCATGGAAGGACAGGCAGACATACACATGTACATCGGGAGGTCCCTATGTATACACCTGTGCCCCTCCTGAGGACAGAAACAGGCATTCTCTGAGTGGAACATGGGGCTCAAGTGACCATTTGTAATTTTTGGTCGAGACTAATGAATATGCCTAAAGATAGCCTACCGTTTTCCTGTCGGGAGGAACAAGAGGGTTTTAAAAATAGAAATACGTGGAGAATACGTTTTATCCACCTTTTGAGTAAAATCGGGTTCTCTCTTAAGGCTCTGGAGGGATACCCAGGTGGAGTGTTGAAAAGGCTTCTCGGATCCCATTTATCAGATATTCATAAACAACAAGATATTGCGCAAACTGCTGTATAATTAGTTGCCGCAGAGTATGGGAAGTTGAAAACAATCCATCAATTTGAACCTTATCTCTGTTGTATATCTAACTTCGCCTTGAGAAGGGCACTTACGTTGGGCAGATTCCAATTAATGCCCTCCAAAGTTTTAGAAGGATAGTTGAGAGGGATCCCCTAAGAACAAAGGCTATGCGATTGTAACCAGCATATTGAGGATCTAAGTCAATATCTTTTTTATTGTGTACTAACTGCAGATATTCATCAACAGTTCAAGGGGATCCTCTGTCCTGAGGCCTTCTGGTAGACTCAGGACCTAAAACTTGAGTATATCCTGGCAAATCCCAATGAAACGATCATGTATAAGGCAGCCAATTTTCTTTTCCTCTTGGCTAGAAGAAGGAATCTGGATCTAGCAGACTTAGAGGAGAGATTTAACTTAGAGGAGGCAGTAACAACATGAAGCAGCACGGCCCTGAAATTACATCCAGACGAGACTGTGAGTGAGGGTGTGGATTGGACAGGAGTCCCTGTCGGGAGGATGCGGAGTGCGGGTGATAGAGAGCCGTGGGACATGGACTGTATCCAGGAGGGGAGGATTGACTGTGACAAGTCGCCCCCCCCCCATTGGAAAGCTTGTGGGGGGGAGTGTGGTTAATATCCCCGGAGCTGGAGCTGCACCAAACCCAAGAGGGCGTGTTTGGCAGCCAAAGAGAACCTTTGCCACCGCAGTGTTCAGTAAGGGGGTGGCACTGGGGACTTGGAACAGCTGCTTCCGGGACGCCTGCACAAAAGCTGGGGGTGGCTGGCAGCCGTACCGGTGGCACGTGCCAAAGGGGCACGGCCGAAGGGGCATGCCCTTCAGCTGGGACCGGCGGCCGGGGCCATGGAAGCTGTCTAATATTATTGACGTGTGGTGGCAGGGGGAGCTAATTCGCCCGGGAATGCGAGTACTGGATGTAGGGAAGGGGGAGGAGTGATCATTTTGCTATGTGTATTAAGGTAGGGGGGATTTTTGTGAATTGGGGGGATTGTTTTGTATACGGTGTCAAATATGAACTAAATGAGGAAGGGGATCTAGTAAATGTAAATTGTATATTTATACAATTTATACACGGCGGGGTGGGGGGGGAGTCATAATATATGTTAATTATGGGGGATGATATCAGAGACTGAGTATATAATCTTATAGAAGAGCCACACCGCTTGGTGAGAGCAGGTGGAGTGGGAATGGGAGGGTTTTCCCCTGGGGGCAGCAGGTGGGGAAGGTGAGGTTAATTTTGTTGGTTAATACGTATTATTTAGAAGGGAGGAATTTGTGCTATATTATTTCTAATTGGGTATGTGGGAAGCTTCTCCCCTGGTGGCAGCAGGGTGAGGAGAAGTGATGAAATGGATGATTAATATGTATCGTTTAGTAAGTGGGTATGTTACCAGTCTCTTAAATTGTAATGGGTTATTCTTTTTGGATTAGTTATGGTCTGATGTGGACCTATGTTATTTCACTTAGTTGTAAGCCGCCTCGAGCTTCTTGTGAAGGAGAGTGCGGGATATAAATAAAAAGTGAAATTAAAAATGAAATGAAAAATTTTGGTACTTGGTTTGACGCATAGAACAAAGGGTGGAGTTAGGTTTTGGTTTAGACCAAATGGTTCTGATACTGATTATCTGGTGTTGCCTATGAGCAAAGGAATGATCAGAACATAGGATCTCAATACTGGTTTAGAATTAACATATGATGTTAGCGCTAGTTTCTTTTTATGTTGTTGTGTATTTTATATAATGTTATTTTTGTATTTTATTGTATTTTTGCAACGGCCAAGTGGTTGTGTCAATAAAGATTTATCATCATACACATGTACATCAGTGGGTACTACTACTATTAATAATTTCTATAGCGCTACTAGTCATATGCAGCGCTGAAAATAAAAAATGAAACAAGATGATAGCCTGTAGCAGGTGGGTCTACTAGATGTTCGCTGCCTGTTGATGGCGTTCACCACATCTTCACCCTCAGTGTGGCCACCACCCAGTCACGGCATTGTCCAGGGACCTGCCAAGAATGTCATGCAGCAAATCCAGGCTAACGTGTGCCACATGGCCATGTCCCGTCAGTTATGGTGCATGCAGCCTCGCACACTCATAGCACCATAGTCATGGGGGAAAGCCTGGAACATCTGAGCAGCAACTGCTTCTTGGTGGTGGGGGGGAAGAAAAGAACACCTGCTTGTCGAATGAGGTTCATTCACTAAAAACTGCAAGTAGGGGTTGAACGGACCGAACATAGACTCCGGTGGACAATAGTCTCTGATTTCAGCCAGTGTCTCTCACCAGCAAGACAGGAATGTGTGCAAAGGTACACCTTTCCCACATGTGCATGCCACATTGTGCCTACCAAATCCATGCACCGCCCCCTGCATGCCTCATATACACATGTGGTGAGTCCAAGTCTCACCAGCAGCTGTTCTTTAAACTTTTCAGTAACACCGAGTTCCTGCATCTTTCAAGATCTAGCTGAGAGGTTGCAAGTGGTCATTCAACCCACAAATGAGGACAGGATCTCAACTGGTTGATTTATCTCTTGTTGTCTGGGGCAGGGGAGAGGAATCACAAGATATCTAAGTCTCAAGATGGAGGTCACACGGGAAGGGGTGGGTGGGGAATGGAGACCCACTACTGAACTGGCCATTGTTACTACTTTATGGAGGGTTCTGATTCAAGGGAATTGGGAACAATTGCAGATCCTGGGATCTTCCTCAGACTAGTACATCCTAAAACTGTTTGTACACATTGCAACCCATGAA
This sequence comes from Sphenodon punctatus, assembly GCA_003113815.1. Taxonomy (NCBI): domain Eukaryota; kingdom Metazoa; phylum Chordata; class Lepidosauria; order Sphenodontia; family Sphenodontidae; genus Sphenodon; species Sphenodon punctatus. The sequence continues at coordinate 2,858,382 of QEPC01013355.1, read as the reverse complement.
GATCCTACAGATCCAGTTTTATAAACAACCTTGACCATTGTAGATCAAGTTATCCATCAGTTTATTTGTTTATTTTATTTATATTAACATTTTTATGCCGCCCCCTCCTGCCTTAGGCATCTCGGGGCGGCTCACAGCATATTAAAAACATTTTCAAAACATTAAAACAAACAATAATAATTCAATTAAAAAATAATATAAAACCCCATCCCCCCCCTACCCTAACACAACACCCCCTCCCCCCCCATCTTCCTCAGGAAAGGTCTGGTGGAACAGCCAGGTCTTACATAGTCTGCAGAAAGAGGGGAGGCCGGCAGCCAAGCGGATCTCTGACAGGAGTTCCACAGCAGCGGTGCAACCACGGAGAACGCCCTCCTCATAGTGGTCACCCAGGGACCTCGAGGAGGGCTTCCCCAGCTGACCGCAGGGGCCACTCCAGGACCCGGAGGGTGAGGTGGTCCCGCAGATAGGCGGGGCCCAAGCCATTTAGGGCTTTAAAGGTCAGCACCAACACCTTGAATTCGGTCCAGAAGCCTACCAGCAGCCAGAGCAGAAAGTAAAGCACCGGTGTGATATGCTCGCGTCAGCCCGTCCCCATCAAGAGATGGGCAGCTGCATTCTGCACCAGCTGCAGCTTCTGAACCAACGCCAAGGGTAGCCCCACGTAGCGCACGTTGCAGTAATCCAGTCTCGAGGTAATAAAATCATGAATGACTGTGGCCAGATCCGAGTCCGAGACAGACATATGGCCTAACCCGACACACCAGGTGTAACTGGTGAAATGCAACCTTCGCCACAGCCGCCACCTGGGCATCCAGGCTGAGCTGCGGGTCCAGGAGCACCCCCAGACTCCGGACCTGAGAAACCAGGGGAGGGCAGACCCCATCAATGATGGGGACCACCACTCCCTCGGCCCTCCCCACAACCATCTCCTCCGTCTTCTCAGGATTAAGCCTCAGGCAGCTCACCCTCATCCAATCCCCCACAGCGGACAAACACCGGGTAAGCACTGAGACTGCAGGGCCTGAGTCAGAAGAAAATGAGAGATATAGCTGGGTGTCATCAGCATATTGATGACATCTCACTCCATACTCCCTAACAACCTCTTCCAGAGGCTGCATATACACATTGAACAAGAGAGAGGATAAGATGGAACCCTGCGGTACTCCACACATGAGGCCCCAGGGGGGAAGATGAAAACTCCCCCAGCGCCACACGCTGGGTTCTCCCGGCCAGGAATGAGCAGAACCATTCAAGAACAGTCCCGTCAATCCCTGCCCAGTCCCGCAGCTGAGTCACCAACAACTCATGATCAATGGTATCAAATGCAGTCGAGAGATCTAATAGAATCAGCAGGGTTGAACGACCCCGGTCCAACTCACTGGAGAGGTCGTTGGCCAAGGCCACAAGCACAGTCTCCATGACATAACCCAGACAAAAGCCCAATTGCAAGGGATCGAGAAAGTTAACATGGTCCAAATGTCCCTGAAGCTGCTGAGCCACCACCCATTCAGTAACCTTCCCTAAAAAGGGAAGGTTAGAGACTGGCCGATAACTGGCCAGGGTGCCAAAGTCCAAAGGTGGTTTCTTGAGCAGGGGCCACACCACCGCGTCCTTGAGACAGTCCGGCACCCCACCCTCCCCAAGGGAGGAGTTGACTATCCCCGCCAGCAACGGCCCCAATGTCTCCTGCCTAGCTTTAACCAGACAGGACGGGCAAGGATCTAGTTCATAATAGCTGGCTCAAACAGTCCCAAGAGCATCCCCCGCATCTGAGGGTGACACTGTCCGAAACTCATCCCATAAAACTGGACAAGAAGGGGCTTCTACTGCCTCTGAACTGTTCCCTGCTGAAAAAGTTGCATCAAAACTGTGGTGAATTTGAGCAATTTTATCCGCAAAAAAGTCTGCAAACAAATCACAGCGAGCATTCAATGGTTCTACGTCCAGGCGGAGGGAGGTTGGACTGACCAGCCCCCTCACCACCCGGAACAGCTCAGCTGGGTAGGACTTAGCAGACACAATGAGGGCAGCAAAAAAAACCTTCTTTGCTGTCCGTACTGCAACAGCATAGGTACGTAACCAGACTCTATGCCGCAACCAATCAACTTCAATACGCAAATGACGCCACCATCACTCTAACCGCCACCCATCCTGCTTCATCCACCGCAGCTCCCCGGAATACCACGGGGAGCTGCGTTGTCGACAATTTGGGAGCGGAAGCCTGGGAGCCACACAGTCGATGGCCTCCGTTAGCACGATATTCCACCTGGACACGAGGTCATCGAGCGAGTGGCCATTGAGGTCAGTGGAAACATCCCAATGAGCTATCTGGAACCTTTCAGGTTCCATAAGCCTTCAGGGGCAAACCAACCTAACAGTTAATAGATCTCTTTTGGCCAGAGACCCTTGTTTACTGCAACTCAATTTTGCAGCTAACGAAAGCAAATTGTGCAAGTTAATTGCATAATTATACATATGCATACTTATAAATGTACATACACAAAAGTTTGCTTTTTAGCACACAGTGGACCAGCAGAACACACACCACCCCAGCAGCACAAGCCCACAAGCCTCTAAGTACCCTCAACCCATCTCAAACCCCAGCAACAAACATGTCCCAAATGAAAAAGTTGCATATCCAAACACAATACCCCCAAACTAATAAAAACCAACTGTCTCCCACACCCCCAAATAATCCAAACTCACCAACAGCAAGCACACACACAAAAAAAGACCAAGAACTGTTCAGTCTTGAATATCGTCTACATTTATACTAACCTAGCGTTCTTCAAAATTATAATAAATCATTGCAGTTTTTTAGAATTTAAATTTTATTGTTTTACAGTAACAGTTAACTTGTTGGGGATTCTTTTGCAATTAGCATGTAATATTATTAAAGATTAAAGTATCTTGTTATTCTAATAAATTAATGCTTTAAAAATGCTTGACCATTATTTTACACTATTGACTAGTCCAACACCCAACCCTAATGTGTTGGAATTCTGCTGCAGACAGATGCCAAAGCAAAGCCAAGAGGCTAAACTCCTGGTATTTAACAATCAAACACACACACACACCCATTACTCTCTCCCCGCCCCCCCAATAGAATACGCCTCCCATATAATTGCAATGGCATCACTGTAATTAACAGGTTAAAACTGTAGCATTATGAGGAGGGAGCCATGTTCACCATTTTCCTCATTGGTGGCAACGGGTCCCTGGTTTTGAGCAAGGATTCTTGGATATACCATTCTACAGTGTCTAGCCCAAAGGGAGCTGAACTTGCATAGAGACCCCTCCTGAACATTATTTTAATAAAAGTTGCTTTTCGTTATATACCTCAGGGTGATTTCTTTACCCCAGTGCCACCTTGTGGCTGGAACTTGAAACAACACTGTAGAGATTTGGAAGAATTGCAAGGCAAAAAAAATCGACAGAAGTCCATCACCCAAATGGAGTTGACAGGTCTGCAAAGAGAATTGTGCCACGTGGAGTTCTGCAAGCCAGTGACTGAGGCAGACAAACAATTTCCTTTCCAAACTCACTAAGAATGATAGGAAGCATCTCTGATAATTCTCACCTTGACTACTGCAGCTTCCTCCTCCTCCTCACTGGTTTTCTGCTGGCAAGAGGTCTGCTCTCACCTTGACTCTCTCACTTCTATTCAACACTGTTGCCACTTTGACTTGACTGTAGCCCACAATTCCACACGGGTCAGAGCATGGAAATGCGGATTATCGTCACATCTAAAAACACCGTCGCCACCTTCGAGGCTCTTCGTGGCGTTGCTTCTCTGTATTTTTCCTACCCTAATTTCCCATTATGTTCCCACCCAGGAACTTCACTCCTCCTCTGCCACCACTTTTTCCTAGCAGTCTCCTGCTCCTTGAGCCATCGTCACCCCTTCTCCCAGGCTTACTCCTATACCTGGAACCTCCTCCCTGAACACACACTCTGCTCCCTCCCTCCCTCCCTTCAGATCCCTCCTAAAAGCCTACCTCTTCCGCCAGACCATCTCCAAATCCTCACCCCTATAGATTGCTCATTTATGCTTCTACGATCTCATCTTTCAGTATCCCCTCCTTCCCTGTAACTAAGCTAAACACGCTCACCTGCATGAATGTATACCTGTCCCTCCCAGATTGTAAGCCCCTCAGGGCACCAACCTGTCTCTAATCATGGGTAAAAAACTGATGATACAGCGGCCTGCTCTGAACCAGACCTCACCTGCACATCTGTGCAGGTGCCAACAAATGTTGGCCCTGGCTCATGTCAGCAGCTAGCTAGCCTCAGCTGTGACCTCTGAAAGCCTCCAAGATCAGCCAGGTTAACTTCTCCCTGTCTTCGCTGGTGCCCTGACTGCCCGCACGCTTATTCAGCGGCTCAGCATGTGTCCACCGCAGCTTTCCTTCCTGGGTCGGGCCACCGCTGCGTGGCCATCATGTGTGTTTTTACCCCATGGCTGTTCAGTGCCAGACACCTTGCTGGCACTATATAAACAAATATCTCAGCAAGCACTTGAGGTCACCTACATCAAAATAGGAAGTTTTTTTCTGGGGCCAATTCCCATCATTAAATAGAATGTTTACCTATTGTCTCGCCCCTCTGGATAATCAGCACTATGTGACTAGGGGATAAAATGAGGGGTGCCTTGGAAACTCTAAGGTTTAGGATTTTTGATGATATTTTCACTTTCTAGCCACTTTCTAAGATGTTCACTTGAGGAAGTTAATGGGAATCTTTTATTGGATTTCACTTGGCTTTGGGTCAGGACTGGCCACCCATATAATTCTTAGGCCCTTTTTACACGGGCCGTGCGGGGTGGGGGTGGTATTTGCTCCAGTGTGTGCATGGGGTGGGGTGGGGTGGGGAGGAGGGTTTAGATGGGTGCACATGCATACCCACCCATCCACCCATAAACATGCACAGAGCAACAGCTGTTTTCGCTGGTTGCTCCGTATGTGTTGATGGGGGGGTGGGATGCATGTTTGGCGGGAGCACGCATGCACACCCACCGCCTCTTTTACACAAGACGCACCCATGCATGAACACCCACATTCATGCATGGGTGTGTCTCGTGTAAAAAGAACCTTATATAGACGTATTTATTCTGTTCCAGTTTTTATTTCTTTCTGTGAACCTAGTAGGGAACAGATCGCGGTTCGGGCGCGTTTGGTTTGTGTGTTTGCGTGTTCGGGTTCGGCCATTCGGGTGGATCGCTGAGTTCGGGTTCGGCCGTTCGGTTCGGCCGCATTAGGTTCATGTGTTCAGGTTCAGCCGTTCAGGTGTCGGCCATTCGGGTGGATCGCTGAGATCGCGTTCGGCGTTAAGCCCAAAAATATCACGAGCGTGCAGGAAGCCGGAAATTGTGCCGGAAACCGGAAATTCGTGTGCGTGTGGAGCTGTGAGGCGAGTGGATGTGTGTTTGTTTCGGTGGCTGCTTGGTTTGTGTTTTGGCTGTGATTGTGTTGG
>QEPC01013355.1:2834590-2850791 GCA_003113815.1 Sphenodon punctatus | reverse complement strand
CCACCCCTGGTGCCTGGACGTCTGCTCCTAGCTGAGTCAGATGACTTCCCCCTCCCTGCTACATTTGGCCTTCCAGTGACCTGACAGAGTGACAGTAGACCACGTTCGTTTTAGCCACCCGAACTCAACCGAATGCAATCCCAACTGACCGAAGTGTTCGGCCATTTCGCCGTTCAGTTCGGTATGTTCGTGTTCGGTCGTCCCAACAGGCAGAGTTCGGCCGAACACCGAACCGCGTTCGCCCATCCCTAGAACCTAGTAGGAGGTATCCTAATCCTTTTGTGATTACTGCACATTGATGGCGCTATATAATAAAACAATTAAGATAGATGCATAAAATGCAAGTATCAGCCCTATGTCCACTTTTGATGGCAAACGATGAAACCCAGTCATAGTCTGCAATATCTTACCAACACTGTATGAGTTGGTAGGGGGAGGGGGGTTGACAAAAAAAGTTTACCAAAAAACCAAACCCAACAAATGTATTTAATCATTAACATTTATTTCCATTGTTCTGAGACATGAGTTCAAAGTTAATACAGGATAAAAGTTTGAGGTATTTGGCAAGGATAATATTAATACCAAATGAAACAGGAGTTTCGTGATTCCACTGGAAATTACAGACACGTGTGTATAGAAAAAAAACCCACCACATTCTGAAGAGTAATACTAGAATGGATACTGGCATGTTTAAGAAAATGGCACCTTGACATTAAAACACATCCATAAAACTAGCATCCCTTGGCTGTTCCCTCCCCCTGCTTTAAGTTTAAACACTTAATGAGATAAATTTTTTGCCTACACTCTTCCCAGCAGAGTTTACATGTATAACTTTGGACATTCATCTACCACGCAAAATAGCAAGCCACAACACGCTTCTCCGATTGTAGTACATGCTTGCATACAGTGAGCTATTTTGGCTACAATCCTGAACACACTTCCCTCCCAAGGAAGCTCTCTTGAAATAGATAGGACTTCCTTCCAAATGAGTGTGCTTAGGGCTGTGGCCTCTCTCTGTAGGAAAAATCTATGTTCGCTTTTTCAAATAATATTAAAATTGTAAACACAGCATTTAAAATACAATACAGAATTATTTTCTGCAAAGGAAGAAAATGGTCGGCTTTGGGAAAGCCAGGTCTGTTGTCAGTATAAGAAGAAAGCTCTGCTGCAAACTTAATCGCTCAGATCCTATTTCAAAGCTTCATGAAGCCAAGGCTTTCCACCAACTCCAATGAATTGTGTATTTTATTGGAAACAAAACCTCAAACCACTTAGCCTTGTTTATATGTAATGATACCGCAAGCATAACAGTTAACTACAAACCTCCACCCTCTCTCATGCGTCACTATGCCTAGCCAATAATTTGTAACACGGGGGGGGGGGGGAATAAAGGAATCTGAAAATATGAACAGTGCATCTTGAGACTTTCAGAGAGCTTGCTAGCTTCTTTCCAAACATACACATTTATGCCATGATTATGGTTTGGAAGAGAATTCCCTGAGCGCTCTTTCTGCCTGGTTCGAAAAAGCGAGAACGGGACTGATTTTCAAAATCAGGCTTTATTGCAATTTCCTTTGAATCAACTGGATGATTCTTTCCCCCAGGCACATTGCTTCTGGACATCACGCTAGAATAATTCTGGAATCTGCTTCTCTGCATGAGTGCATTCTGTCCAACAGGATAATTTCAACAACTGCAGGCCCAGGTCGCCAGCTCTAAAGTGTCTCCCTTATATATTACGTTTTCAATTTCAAGGCGCAGCACTAGCAGTACACTCCACCCCAGCATATTTATAGTGGCACTGGCATTGCTAAAGGGGCTTCACCATCTCTCTAGAGCCCAGGCTGCAAAAGGAACAAAGAACTATATCATGAGAGAAAGGTATCAGCTATATGGTGGAAAGACTTATCATTTTATTTTACATGCAGCAAAATGAACGAATCAGGTGCATGATGCAAAGTTAGCCAACCTTCAATAAATTTATTTAATTTTGATCCTTAGTGGGCAGTGGGTCTGTCTAGTCCCCCACCTTGACATCCACTTTGCGATGAACAGTAGTTTTACACAGGCAAAATGCAGGGAAACCTAGCTATCCAATTCTGGACTTGCATTCATGCAAAAGCAGAACTAAATCCGCTGAATTCCAGTCCAACCAGTGTAAGCAAGATCCAGATCAATCCCCCAACTCTGCCCAAGATGCAGAATTAAAGCCATATAATTATCAGATGTTGCCCTATGCACATTGACATACTGCTGACTCCTAATTCTATAGGTCTTGAAAGTGATGGTCTAAAGCAGTGTATCATCACCCTTCCCTTTGATCAACAAGCAAGGGATTGTCAAATCATTTCAACTTTTACAGGTTTATAAAAGGTTTTCTATGCAGCTTGACACATTGGCCTAAAAAATAAAAAAAAAAGCAATTCAGTCTAAGAAACAGTGTATTTACAATTAATAAGACCTTACTAGATTTGCAGTCATTCGTCACTGCAGAATAATTTACATGGCTTGCAGTAATAAATAAAATAATAAATAAGACACTTAAAAGCTTTAGGAAACCGCATTCCCTGTGTTCTGGGGTACAGTACGATTCCAGGAGGCAGCAGGATTCACTGGCCGGGGCTTCTCCCTGAGGGGCCTTAGGCTGGACGACCTTGACCAAAGCGACTTTTAGACCTAGATGGGGGAGAAACAACTTTTTTTTAAAAATGCACGTTTTTCTTTTACTATAATAGCGCATGGAAAACGGCTGGCAACTAAGACAGCTTGATACTTCAGCGCTCAGCTGACACCAAGGCTCAATTCCCACGAGACTACAGCTGAAACGAGTACTCGCAAAAACAGGGTATACCCATCCAATTTCCAGTAACCGAACTGACCCGGCGTCATCAGATACTGATCGGTACTCGATTTCGACCCGATCTGGTTACCCAGTGTCCCAAATGTAAGAACATACGTGACATGCTGGGTCAGACCCATGGTCCATCGTGCCCAGCATCCGAGTGGTCCAGCTACGGTAGCTCGAGAAAAGTACAGGTCATGGAGGTGCGACCCATCTCCAGCTAACCGCTCCCAACTACCAGCGGCCAGGGGTTTAAGCCCCAGCTAGTAAGTATTTATGGCTCTATCCTGTGAGAATTTGTCTAGTTTCCATTTGAGGGTAGTTATGGTGCTGGTTTTCACTACCTCCACTGGCAAGGAGTTCTACAACTGTATTGTTTGCGGAGTACTTTTGTTTGTTTTAAATCTGCTGTCATGTCACTTCAGACAGCGTCCCCTTCCCCGTTTACTTTTTCCACACTGCTCATGCTTTTAGAAACTTCTATCATATCCCCCTTAATTGCCTCTTCTCTAAGCTAAACAGCCCCAACCTGTTGAAGCTCTTCTCATACAGAAGTCGAGCCACCCCTTCCACCATCCTTGTTGCCCTTCTCTCAAATCTTTCGTGAGACGGTGTGACCAGAACTGCACCCAATATTCAAGGCGGGGTCATACCAAAGATTGATACAGCGGCAGGCATTCAGATACTTTTCCCTTTTATTTTCTATTCCTTTCGCAGTAATGCCTAGCATTCAGTTTGCCCACAATGACTCCAAGATCCTTCTCCTGAGTGGTTACACCCAGATCAGAACCTAGCATTACATATGTCAAGTGAGGATTATTTTTCTCTATGTGCATCACCTTGCACTTAAATATCTACATTGAATTTCATTTGTTGTTTTAATGCCCATTCATACCCTTGTTTCTTATCTTTTAACCAGCTATCAATCCATGACTCACTGTTCGCATCCAGGTCAAGAGGTCAAGAGTAGCCCCACTACTATCTTCATGGAATCTCTATCCATAGTGACTCCAAGTCTACTTCCAGTCCCAGAATGTAAACTTTTAATCTCGATCTTTTACTTCTGATACTATTTCTGTGGTTTTCCATCCTGGAAAGTTGACTTCTGGTCCTGATTGTTTGGGGGTTTTGGTCCCAAAATACCGATCAGTAATTGGAAAATTGAAAAAAAATCGGTACCAGAAATTATCAATTTCCCCAGGTACCCGATCAGTAACTGCATATCCCGTTGAAAACCCAACACGGTACATAAAAATGTGTGTATTACCCACAGGTAACAAATCAGCTTCTTGTTTCAGCTCTACGTGACAAGACTCCCGTATGTACTCTTTGCTGCAGGAATTTGCATTTGTGTGTGTTTGCATAATCTAGTAACTCAGGAGCCCAAGTGGGATCACAAAAGGGACAGTAGAGGCTATGGAAGCTACAGTGTTTGGATTCCATTCTCTTTGCTCACCCCCCAGCCCCGGGCTTACCGTGCCCTCGACACACCGCAACAACGACAGATGTGAAGGGAGACTCGGAATGAAAGGACTTTTAAATTAAAGAGTGATCCCTACATCCCATTTGGACTCTTTGGCCTTGGAACGATACTGTACCTTGTATTCTTTTCCGTGTTGGTCTGTCGAGCATTGACTTGCGCCTAGGCTTTGATCTGAGCTTCATGTCTTAAATAAATCCCGCCTGCATACTGCAACCCAGAGAAGCCAAATCACAAATCTACTCCATTTTCATAACCAAAGTGGTTTCCTATCAGTCCCTCTAAAAGCTTTCCTGTGCATAGTTCCTAATCTGCTGGTATCTACCCATTCTTGATTTTCAGCACTAGCAATGATTTTGAACTCCATAGTTTTTTAATAGAAACATCAATTTTTTTCCTAATGATTCCCTCCCAAGTTTATTGCTTTCATACACATATACGTATCCTGGATTTGCTCAGCCTATAGTTCTGACTTGCTACATGCCTTAGGAAGGGCCCGACGTGGCCCAAAAGCTTGCATATTGTCACCAACAGTAGTTGGTACAATAAAAGATATTATAGGAATTACTTGGTCTACATCTTTAAAAAAAAAAAAAGTAGTAATCTATTTTCAAAGGCAGTTTGGGAAGATGGTCAATGCACATCCCATTAAAACCCCATAATGCGAGTCACGGAGATGGCAGTTGCTGCCATGGAACTTGCCCTGCTACCAGCATAACCTAACATTACCCCTCTATCTGCAACCCGCTCCCTGCGTTGACAATTCATCCATTAGTAAACTATTTACTGGCCCAGACTGCGATCCCCAAGTTGCTTATTCCAGACTAGGCCATGGATCCATCCCTGTTCTTGCACTACATGCCCTTATCTCCTCTCCCCTCCCCCAAGCTCACTCCTTCAGTGCTTGAGGGTTGGCAATGGATTCTCTTGGCTGGATCCAGGAACTGGAAAAAGGCTAAATTAAAAACAAACCCACCACAGGCTGGATTTGAACCATGGGCCAGAGGTTCCCCACCCTCTAAATTCCAGTTGAAGTTTTGCTGCCACTTCAGCGTCTGAATTCAGGCAGCCTGCTTCACCTCCAATGTCACTACAGTAGCAAGGCTTACTTCTTTGCCTTCTTTTGACTTCACACGGTCAAGATCTCCCAATCTCACTTTTATGAGGTGCCCCGTTATTTCGGACATCCTTCGTTGATCTGTGAATGACGAACGACAATGTTTGGAACACTGATGATTCTTGTACCGTATTTACACTAACAATCTCTCGTCTAAATGAATGTCCAAGAAATGACCGGTTCTGATCTTGGGTCCTGCAAAAAGCACACACACACAGCTATGATCCAATGTGAGATCTCAACCTTGTGTAGTGTTTATGAAGGATCCAATCTATAAAGACTTTGCCATTCATTTCTGAAGCTCCCATTACACCAGGATACAAAACCTCGCAGTGTTATGCAACTCTCAACTGAGCCTCTATACGAAGGAGGGGTGCCTGCATGCATTACACTGCAGAACTGGATCCGAGGAGAATTGTTTTGAGAAAAAGATAAAGGCATAATGGGAAAACAGGTAGTCTACTGAGATCAGAGCTTCCACTGTGCAGTGCTAAAGAAAGCCAGCATGGAAGAATTTGCATCACAGACAGTGAGTGAGATGCATACACCTACGTAAAGATGTACACTGAGGAGGCAGTTGTATAGTAAGTTGAACAGCACATGACAACTGCTGTTCTTCATCTGTGTAAGTTCTTCACCTGCCTAATCAACCTAGTCCTAAAGACTTGTTCAAACTCCTGAGCAGCTGTCATTCAACCTGCCAGGAAACAGTCCTTTGCCTCCACGCCCCAGTAGTGGGAAACTCCCTTCCCCCAGAGGCCTGAGCCTATTCTAGAGGCAGCGTAAAACCTCTCTTTGGCAAAGCATTTGGCAGGTGGGGTTGGGGTGGATGATTTTCTTTTTTCTTTTAAAAAGGGGATTTTAATGTCTTTTGTGCTTTTAATATTGTAAGCCACCCTGAAACTTAGGGGGAGAGCGAGGTAAACACTTAAATAAAATAAATAAATGCAAGGAATTTCTTCCCCAAACTACCCCACCAAAGGATTACGGCCACAATCCACAAAGCACTGACTCCGGAATAGTCTCATTGAAGCTACAGGACTACTCCAGAGTCAGTGTTTTGTGAACTGGCGCACAAGACTGTTCACTTGCTTTACTCAATTTTCCAGCATGCGAGGAGGTTCAGTAAGGCCCTTTTCACACAGACATTCTAACCCATAGAGCACACCTGCAGCCAGTATAATAAAATGTAACACCCATTTTATCAGTGTTAAGAGTGTCTGCGTGAAAAGGGGCTATTTAGCAATTTCCTTTTATTTTCCTTCTCTACTAAAGGTACCTGTTCCCTGTAGGAAAGAAGCCCCCCCACCCCCACTGGCCAGAATCCAGACCTAGGGAGCGAGTGACTGACTGATTGAGGCTTGAGAAAGGGCCTAGTGGACTTGTGGAGAGCGAGGGGAAACTATGGGCATTTAGGGGTAAATAAGGAATAGGCTTGGAGACTTTGGCTGCAATCTTCCATCCATTAAATCTAATGATAGCTGAGCCGTTGACTCTAGAACCTGCGAGGCCCAGGATCTATCTGCCGGGAGTTACAATCTGTTCGGGCTATATGGTTAAGTTACATTTTTGAAACTGTTCTGCAGTCATGCAATAGGGTTTTATTCACTTTCTGTAACAACAGCACGTATGGCCTCGATATACCAACCACTTTACTCCCTAGTTAACTCCCCCCTGAAGCCCATAGGGTTACCTTGCATTAAATAATTGGCAAATTACAGCCCAAACCAGTTTAAACTCACCATCCTCTCTTTGGGCATCTTGGTTGAATCTCAGCGACCTGGAAGCATCCCACTTATTCTGCTGCATGCTCACACTGGGTTTGGGTTTTTTTTCCCCCCCAGAAAACAAAAAGAAAAGCAACCACACAAAATATTTTAGTACCAGTTTGCTACGAGGGATGTCTGTACGCAGCCCCATTAAAGATTTGGTAGAAGTACTTACGTGAAAGGAGACGCATCTCGAGAATTCGACTGAGAAAAGTAAAAGAAGAAACACACAATCCGAAGTAAGTTTATTTTAAAGACAAAAGAAAAATCCTCATTATAGGCAAGGACTCGTGTTCACTGAGTCTTCCCCATTGGTGGCAATGGAGCAAGCACAGTGAATGGGGCCCCTAATCAGATGGATTCTGATGATTAATCTATTTTGAAGCTTTAGACTTACCTTTTCTAAGGATTTTTCCTTTTTTTGAACACTAGGTGAAGAAACTGGTTTCTTTGGGTGTTTCATGAACTTCTTTGGCTTCTCTTTTCTCCCTGCTAATTGAAAGTATTATCGAGTCACAAAACACAACATTTTAAAAACCTTGTTTTTTTTCTCTGTCTGTCTGTCTGTCGGGACTTTTAGGAACAGGATAGAAAATGTCATAATGCCACTCTTAAAACCCCCATTCTGCCTACATTTTGAATGCTACGTGCAGTTCTGGTGGCCCCACCTCAAAAGAGTCATTGTACAACTAGAAAAGGAACAGTGAAGGGTGAACAAGGCATGAGATGGCTTCCATACGGAGGAGAGAGAGGATTAGGGTTCTCCAGCTTTAAAAATATACAACTGGGGGGAGAAGTGCGGGGGGGAGAATATGCTGGAGGTAACTCAAATCTTGAAGGCTGTGAAGCAAGCTCTTATTTATCATTTCATCATACAAAAGGGCATCAGTCTGTAGGTTTAAACACAAACAAGGAAGTATTTATTTTCCACACCATGGACGACTGACCTGTGGAACTCACTGCCATGGGATATTGTAACGGCATAACTGGGTTCAAGAAAGAATTCAATATACACTCATGAAGGGGGATAAAGCCTCATGTTCAGAGCATCCCTAAATATACACAGATATAAGGAGCTGCCTAACTGAGTCAGGCCAATGGTCCATCTTAGCCCAGTATTGTCACAACCTGACACGGCAGCGGGGTTTCAAATCCGGCTCTCCAGAGTCTCCAACAGAGGTCTCACCCAGGCGTGCTACCAGAGACCCCTCCAGGATCCCCGGCAGAGACCTCACCCAGGCGTGCTACCAGAGACCCTCCTGGATCCCCGGCAGAGACCTGACCCAGGCGTGCTACCAGAGACCCTCCTGGATCCCCGGCAGAGACCTCACCCAGGCGTGCTACTGGAGACCCTCCAGGATCCCCGGCAGAGGCTTCACCCAGGCGTGCTACCAGACCCTCCTGGATCCCCAGCAGAGACCTTACCCAGGCGTGCTACCAGAGACCCTCCAGGATCCCCGGCAGAAGCCTCACCCAGGCGCGCTACCCGAGATCCTCCAGAATCCCCGGCAGAGGCCTCACCCAGGCGCGCTACCCGAGACCCTCCAGGATCCCCGGCAGAGGTCTCACTCAGGCGTGCTACCAGAGAGCCTGAATCGGAGATGCCAGGAACTGAACTTGGGATCTTATCCAGGCAAAGCATGCGCTCTACCACTGGAGCCACGGCCTATGAAATATTCAACAGCTGGAAGCTAGGATTGGGCAGGAGTAGATGGACTCTGTCCCAAGTGCCCTGTAGATTCCTCTGAAACATCTTGTATTCCTCTTGGTGGGGGAGATGGGTAGTGGGAGGGTTGGGGGTGGTTATGACCCGTAGGAAGTTCTGTTTTAATTGTTTTTAAATATTTATATTTTTATATTTTGTATTGTACGCTACCCCAGGCTGCCTAGGCAGGAGGGGGTGGGATATTACAATAAATAAATATTGGTCGCTGTCAGAGACAGGATGCAGAGCCAGAAAGACCATTGGTCTGACTCAGCATGACATTGGCTCTCAGGTTTTTGTTTTTTAAAAAAAAAATCTGCATCCCCTCTTCCCCTTGTCTGTGGTAGTCCCGGCCCCTTTCCCCCGCCACACACCCCCTTGCACCCTCTCTTCCTCTGCACCCATCTGTTTTCCTTTTGTTCCCCACCTCCCTTGTTCTCCGACTCTCTCCCCCTGCCAGCCCGTTATTTTGGGAGATTCCACTCGGCTCACTCAGAGCAGAGCTGGATGTTTGCCGGATACAATTCTTCTCACACCCCCACCCTCCACAGGAAGCCTGCTCCCTCAGTTTGGAGTACGGCAAAAATGATGCTCTTATGAGCATACTGGAAAAGCCACCCAGGTTTCCTGTGCACGTAATGGAGGTCTCAACACAAACAAGGATTAAAAATATACGCTACTGCAAAACATAGTCAAAGTTTTTACAAGAAACATAAGCCTTCTACCTAGTTATCGATCAGCAGGAGAAGGTTCTTGTAATACATAGACAGCAATAGTTATACCTGGTTTCTTGTAAACGTCTTCTTCATCCCCTACTTCATCTTCCGTGACCTCCGAACCAGTAGTATATTCATCCTCTTCCGACAGCAACGATTGTTGTTTCTGAGAGAAAGAGAACAGAGTACCTGGAAGGGTCACTTTCTCTCTTCAAGCTCCAGAGGTTTATCATTTTAACCCTTTTAGGCAAACAAGACGGGGTATTCTACCACTTCTGCATGTCGAATTAGCACAACCCCATTTCCGCTGGAGTTACAGACCAAAGCCACGGATCCTAATTTTGAATGGCTAGCGATGGGAGGTGTAACTGAATACATCTGGAAAAGGCCCTCCTAGTCCAAGGGTGGGTGACTTTAAGGGGTTTTTTAAACATGATGTGAAACATGTTACGCATTCCCTCACACCTGGAGTGTTGGGTGTCCACTTGGGGCGTCTCATTTTAAGACGGAGATTGACAAATTGGGAGGGGATTCAGAGGAATGCGACGAGGTGGTTTTAAACGAGCAAGGCTTCAAGGGGGTGGTCCGTGGCCGCCGAGTGGCCCAGCCACAGAGCAACCCCTAACAGGCGGCTCCCAGGGTGGCCACGTAGGCAGCCTCCACGCACGCCCAGGCTGGCTAAACCCACCCCCTCGTCCCCCAGTAAGGCAGTGGACACAGTCAGTCTCTCTCTGCCTGCCTCCCTGGCTGCCCCTGCAGTGGAACCACTGCTGGCTTGGGGGGGGGCGGGGGGGAGAGGGGAAAGAGCACTGGGAGGCTATGCTTGTCTATGGCCGCCTTGGCTGAGCACCAGGTAAGGCAGCCAAAGGGCGGCAAGCCGGGAAGGGTGGGGGGGAAGAAGAGAGAAGCATAGGGAGGCCATGTTTCTCCATGGCTGCTCGGAGGGATGAAAAATGGGAATTCTTCCTGTCCAGAGGAAGTAAATCTTATGTAAATTTACACATTTGCATAATTAGGTGGGGCCTAATTATGCAACTGAGGCCCTGCATCAATACTTCGCACATGGCCTTACAAACGCTGGGGCCAGCCCTGAGGCACACACTGAGCAGGACACACAGGAAACGGCTGTCCTCCATAGTGTTGGCTTCTCTCTCATGCCTCGCAAGGGGGAGTGGTTGTGCTTTGAGCCAACGCAGTGTCGTATTTCGTGCATGTGCTCTTTAAGAGCTCTCGGCAGGGCTGCGGGTGAGACCGGGGAGGTGGCCGGGCCGTGGACCTGTCTGCTGGTGTAGGTGGCTGCCCCAGTTGTCTCTCCCTCTGTTCCCCTTCCTCCGTCTCTCCCCCCCCCCCCCCCCCCCCCCACTATCTTAAAATGGGCATTCAGAGGGGTGGCTGTGCCTGGCAGCATCTCGTTTAAGACACCCAGAGATGATAAAGAGTCTAATGAGGAAAGGGTGAAGGAAGTGGGTAGCCTATTTGGCCTAGCAAACAGGAAAGTAAGGGGGAGACACGATAGCAGGTCTTCAAATATCTGGAGGACTGTCACAAAGCAGATGGCAAGGGGGTGTTCCTCGGGGCTACAGAGGGCATGACTAAAATGAATGGGTTCAAAGTACAGGAGGGTCGATTTCAGTTCGATATCAAGCAAATCTTCTCAACAATAAGAGCTGTTCGGCAATGAACCAAACTGCACAGAGAGGCTGCAGGCTCTCCATCACTGGAGGTTTTTGAAAAGAGGCTGGACAGCCACCTGTCGGGAATGCTGTAGCTGTGGCCATCCTGCATCCAAGCAGCGGGTTGGCCTAGACCACTCAAGGTCTCTTCCAATGCTACGATTCTACATGTTCAGGATTGCCATACAATCGTGGGGTAGCTGCCAAGTTAGGGGTTAAATTATACATTTACATTTAAACTTACATTAAATTACACTGGGTATTGCCAATGTGAAACTTTCACCCAGGGTAACATGTAAAAATCACCCTGTTTCCACATTGGTCCCACAGGTAAAAGACAAGGGCCCTTTGTACACAGACTGCTGCTGGGGGAAGGAGGGGGGGAGGGCGGTCCATGTGCACGCTGCTGCTTGGGGGGGTAACAAGTCANTAAGAGCTGTTCGGCAATGAACCAAACTGCACAGAGAGGCTGCAGGCTCTCCATCACTGGAGGTTTTTGAAAAGAGGCTGGACAGCCACCTGTCGGGAATGCTGTAGCTGTGGCCATCCTGCATCCAAGCAGCGGGTTGGCCTAGACCACTCAAGGTCTCTTCCAATGCTACGATTCTACATGTTCAGGATTGCCAGACAATCGTGGGGTAGCTGCCAAGTTAGGGGTTAAATTATACATTTACATTTAAACTTACATTAAATTACACTGGGTATTGCCAATGTGAAACTTTCACCCAGGGTAACATGTAATTATCACCCTGTCCTGCCTGTGGCTTACAATCTAAGAGACAAGGGCCCTTTGTACGCACGCTGCTGCTGGGGGAAAGGGGGGGGGACGGCGGCCCGTGTGCACGCTGCTGCTTGGGGGGGTAACAAGTCAGAAAATTAACGCCTTGTCAGATGGCTCAAGCTGGGCATCCTCAAACCGTAGCTGCCCTATCAATAATTTTATTTCTGTAGCACACCCCCCTATAGGATTATATCAGCCCAGATGGAGGGGTACTTATTCTGGTTACAGTAAAAATATTTAAGTTTCAAATGGTTTTGGAATGAATACAAGCTATGTATTTAAAGCATGCACATGCTTTGCTAGATGGCGTTCTCTAGCTCCTCACCCCGCAGATTACTCACTGACACTTCCTCTCCCGCCCTGTCATTCGGGCCCCCCTTTTCTGCTGTAACCAAGCCAAGCACATGCCCCTGTGACTTCTATCCCTGTCTCTCCCTACACGCCTCTCTCCTTGTCCAACCTAGATTGTAAGCCCTTGGGGGGGGGAAGGACCTGTTTCCAATTAGTATCGTACAGTGCCATGCCCACTGCTGGTGCTGTATAAATATTTTAACAATAATAAAACCAGAAATATAAAAAGGTTGCAAAATTAAGTCAGTAAAATAAAAGAGCTCCACAACCAAATATTGAGCAATAAATAATAATAATAATGGTGATTTAAACACTAACCAGCTGGAGGGTCTAGTTTTTCAGAGAAAGGAACTGTAAAGACAAAGGTGCACTAGTTATTAGGTGCCCCAGGCGATGTGTGACTGGCTGAAGTTTTTTAAAAGTCTTCCTCGGTCCCTTTCAAAGAGAAAACTAAAGCACTCACCGCATTGATTTCTCCAGTTTTGGGGCCCCACGGTGTATTTGGCTCTAATAGCACATCACAATCAATACTCTTCTCGTCACACAGCCCAATGCCAGAGTCACTTGAAAGAAAGAACATTCGTCATGTGAACACTCTTCCAGTTTCAATTATTAGAACTTATTCCCCTCTCCCCCCACCCCGCACAACAGATAATCTACAGAACAACAGTGGTTACACTGCAGGGGAAAGATATTAAAATAAGAATAAGGGTAAGTACAAATCCATTCAGAGAATTGTGTTCAATGTCCAGTCTGACATTGTTTGTGTTTCATTACAGAACAACTTTGGAAGCATGTTACAGTGAAACTTAAATTCTAGGACTCTGTTTTGTTCAAGCAACAAAACAAAGCTAGTTGACAAAATAATTGCTGGTGTGTCCCCATTTTGAAACTAATATAATTCAGTGGCACCAAACAACAAAGTCATACAAAATATGTCAAATATCAAAAGAAGGCTGAACCTATCTCCACGTCATGTGACCCATCTCACGTTCACAACCCCCCCCCCCCCCCCCCAAAGTTTGGAAAGGGGAATTGGTCACCTTCCTCCGTGAATTCCTTTCTCCTCTGTCTACGGATAATCCTCCGCATGGGTAGCTGTGTGGATGGCCGCCGAGAGGCAGAAGAAGAAATGCTTTTTTGCGCATGCGTGCAGAGCTATCCTGCTGATTTCCTCAGTCCATATCACAGCCGAGGTCAGCATCACTATATAAACTTAAAACTTGTCAACAACATAACTCAGAAACATGTGAGAAACCATACCCAGTAGTCTGAGATAAAGAGACTGTCAGGGATCAAAATTTTGACCTGTCCCCACCTAGGTCTATATCCTGACCCCCTAACCTACTGATAACTAAACTCTAAGTGCTGCTTTTTTGGCAGGGTGGGTCGGAGGATTATCCGTAGACAGAGGAGAAAGGAATTCACTGAGGTAGGTGACCAATTCCCCTTTCTCCGGGCTAATCCTCCGCACGGGATATACCCGAGCCCTTAGATTCTTCCAGGGTGGGAGCCAGCAGCGCTTGGAGCTTCCAACACCGCCTGCAACACCCCTGCAACTTATAATGTGTTTCGAACGTGTGCAGAGAGGACCAAGTGGCCGCTCTGCAAATCTCTTCGTAGGAGGCTCTCTGTTTAAAGGCATACGAAACAGCTGCTCCTCTTACAGTGTGTGCCCAAATCTGTAGGGGTGGAACTCTGTGTTTTGACTTATTATTATTATTATTAATAACAAACATTTATATAGCTCCAGCAGTGTACCTGGCACTTTACAAAGTAATAAAATAGACTTATAGGCCTCTATGATGCACTGCTTCACCCACTTGGATATCAGAGTTTTAGAAGCCTTAGAACCAGCCTGACCTGGTCTGATATTAACCAACAGAGCTGTGGATGCTCTGATTCCCTGAGTTCTGGCCAGATATACCTTTAATGCCCTCTGACATCTAAGGTGTGCCAGGCTCTCTCCTTCGGGTGAGATGGTCTAGGGCAAAAGGAGGGTAAAAAGATTTCCTGGGCCCTATGAAAAATGGAGTTAACCTTAGGTAGAAACGCCTGATCTACTCTAAGTGTCACAGATTGGTCTTGAAAAATACAAAAATTCTCTTCCATAGAGAGAGCCCCTAGCTCTGAGACCCTCCTAGCTGATGTGACGGCGACCAGGAATACCACTTTCAGTGTTAGCATGTATAGGGATACATGCTTTAGAGGTTCAAATGGCGGTCTAGTTAAGGCATCCAAGACTAGACAGAGACTCCACAAAGGGCACCTGTGGATTACAGGTGGAGATATTGACCTGGCCACCCTCAGAAACGGTCTCACATGTTTGTGGGAGGACACTCTTTTATTTGCCACTGTTCGGAGCACTGAGTCTATTGCGGTTGATTGTCGCGCTAGTGTGTTGGGTTTTAAGCCCTTCCCTAGACCCTCTTGCAGGAATTGTAAGTTGATATGAATTTCTGCAGCACAGGGGTCATGGCCTCTTTGGGTTGCCCATGGGGCGAAAGTTTTCCAGGTCGCTCCGTAGGACCTTCTGGTGGATGGTCGCTTGGATCGTTGCAGTGTTGTCAGCACTGCTTCAGAGTAGCCTCTTCTCCACAAAGCCGAGCGTTCAAGAGCCACGCTGTCAATCTCAGCACCTGTAAATTCTCCTAAAGTAGAAGGGCCTGGAGTAGTAAGTCCGGTCTCACTGGCAATATCATGTGGGTGGTGCTGAGCTCTATTAGGTCCGAGAACCACAGTCTCCTTGGCCACCGCGGTGTTATTAGGAGGAGAGCTCGCTCTTTGATGAGTTTCGCCACCGTCCTCGTGATTAATGGAAAAGGAGGGAATGCGTAAAGTAGGCCCGATGGCCCTGTCAGTGGGATCCCTAGGATAACAGTCCCCCCTCAGTGGGGAAAACTGTCTGCCGGGCTAGTGAAACTGCCGCAGCGTCTACCTTCGGGTTTCTAAACATAGGCTCTTTTTTCCTAGTGAAGGAGTACAATGAAGACTGAGTCTTGTTCATCCTAATGGTTTTATCTGGATGCTTCCAGTCCTGTATGACTAGCTTTTCGAAAACCCTATCTAGGGGCACCCTCGACTCCTTGCCATGCAGGGAAGGGATATAATCCCTCTGTTCCTCCTCCTGAGAGTCTGAAAAGTCCTCCTTACCCTGTGTCTCTGTTAGTTGTAGGGGCTTTGCTACTTGAGCCAGGAATTGTTCCCTATGAGCTGAAGGGAACTGCCTGTCACTGTCTCGTGGCTCTAGGGGAGCTTCCTGGGAAGCTGCTCCCTCCAGGTCCCCCCACTCCTGCTCAGATTCTATGTCAGAGGCTGAGATGATTTGTCCCTCCTCCACTTCTCTGTGGTTTTTTGGCTGAGGTTCAGCAGTGCTCTCAGAGGAGCTATGAGTCTCCAATAGTTTGTCTCTGGCTCCCCCTTGTGGGCCTTTTCGCCTACTGCTGCCCGCCCTCTGAGAGGATTTTCCCGCCCTGGCTTTCTTAGCCCTAGGGGCGGAGGAGGATCTGCCGTGGGGTCCCCTGGCTTGCAGTTCACATAGCTTGTCGACGGACTGCAACATTTTTCCCATAGTATGTGTCAGGAAGGGCCTGTCTACTTGCCTCTCCTCCTGGGGGGCGGGGGGATGCCACTTGCTGCACCCTCTCTTCCAAGAGTCCCTCCATTTTGTCCCGCGCATCTGGCGCTGCTGCTGGGGAATGCGCCGTGGCTGGAATGGCTCCCGTAGTGCGGTGCCGTTCCGAGGCGAGGGGGGGGGGGGGGGGGGG
>QEPC01013355.1:2800148-2827200 GCA_003113815.1 Sphenodon punctatus | reverse complement strand
CACTGTTTCCCTGTGCTTGGGGTTTATACGTTATTCATTTTAAGCTTGAAGTGCATTTTAGACTACTGTGTTTTCTTCCATCTTCTGATGTTCACCCTGGGAACTCCTTGCTGCTGGGTTGTGCCCTGGCTCCGCCTACCGTTGCCCTGGCTCCGCCCACCGTTGCCCTGGCTCCGCCCACAGGCTCGGCGGCGGGCCGCACGGCCTTACTGCCCCTCCAAACTAAAAAGCCACCAGCCGCCCCTGCTGGCGCCATATAAATGTTTATTAATAATAATAATAAATCATGTTGCCCAGTAGGCTGGCAAGGACTTTGAGTCTGGCCTTGCGGGCTTTTGAAATTTGATGGATCAACAGCAAGAGTCTCTGTTGCATGAGAAAAAGCCTGTAGTTGAGTGTCCAGGATCAAACCCAGGTGTTCTAGAGACTGGGAGGGAGCAATTTGGCTCTTCTGGAAATTGATTATGAAGCCGTGATCCTGCAGGTATTGGATGGCCCTGTGGACATCTGCCTCTGCTTGTTCGTAAGTCGGAGACGGAATGAGGATGTCTTCGAGATAAGGGTGGATCTTGATTCCCTCAAGTTCGTGACTAGCGGTATCAGAACCTTTGTGAATGTCCTGGGTGAGGTGGCAAGGCCGGAGGGAAGGGCGGTGTATTGCCAGTGTTGACGGGCATACAAGAAACTGAGCCACTGTCTGTGAGAGGGCAGGACAGGCATGTGCAGGTATGCTTCCTTGAGGTCGAGGGAGGTCAACCACTCACCTTGCATCACTGCCACCCGTATGGATTGGAGGGTCTCCCATCTTGAATTTTCGAACTCTCACTGATCGATTTAGACTCTTGAGATAGAGGACCGCCCGCCATTCCTCTGACTTTTCTGGTACCAGGAACAGAATAGAGTAGAGACCAGACCCCCTTTCGTGTGTTGGAACCGGTTCTATGGCTCCGATGGCTTGGAGTCTGTCTATTTCTGTCTGCATGGCGTGATGTTTGCTTGAGTTGCTAGAGACCGGCGAGACACAAAAAGAGTGTCAGGGATATTGGTCGAATTTGATTGCATAACCCCTCTGGACTGTGCATAGAACCCATGCGTCTGTGATGGAAGCTACCCATCTCTCTGCAAACCTCTGGAGCCTGCCTCCCAGAGGGGCCTGGACCTGCAGTGGGGCGGTTCCATAGTCATGTGTCCGACTTGGAACGTCCGGAGGCCTGTGATTGCTTGCTTCTGTTTCCAACTCCCTTCTGCTCATGCCATCTGGGCCTGTACTTCTGCTGGCTACCTCTGTGCGGTTAGAATGGTCGCCTGGAACCCCCTGTTGGCTGGTATGAGCTGAAGGGACGAAAAGGTTTTTTCGGGATCCCTATGCTTTGTAGGGTCTGCTTCTTTGATTTGTCCACCGCATCTGCTAGGACCTTATCCAGGCAGACGCCGAAGAGTTTTGCCCCCTGGAAGGAACCCCCCCCCCCACTAGGGTACTCTTGGCCATGTTGTCCCCCTTCCAGGATCCGAGCCAGAGACGGCACCGGGCTGCTACATTGGATGCCGCCGCCTTTGATGCCCAGCGGAGCATATCAGTGGATGAGTCCACTATAAAGGCATATGCCAGCTGTATTCTGGTGGACAGAATCCTTGTCATTTTTGCAGAAACCCGAGGGCCTCTGGCCCGCTTGATCCAGGTCATGAGGGCTCTGGAGAAGTAAGAGGTGATGGTGGCCATCTTTATGATTGAAGCCACCTCCTCAAAATTCCGCCTTAGTTTACATTAAATCCCCTTATCTGTAGGGTCCCGTGGGAAGCACTCTCCTTCTGTCAGGAAAACGGAATTTCTGGTCACAGAAGCTGCCGTGGCATCTATCTTGGGGATGGCGAGCAAAGTCTGTTTTTTGTGATGGAAAAGAGGGATACCTGCGTTATGTTCATTTTGCACACCTTATTGGGCTGCTGCCTTTCCTTTTTTATGATCTTCTTGTAAGCTTTATCCAAAACCATCCCTCTTTCCCTGGTTCTAGACTGTGGGATACATTCCCTTTCCTCCTCCTCCTCCTCCTCCTCTTCTGAGGACTCCAAGGAGACGTGCTTGTCCTTCTTTTGCTGAAGGTGCAGAGCCTTTATAACCAGTTCATAGATCTGGTCTCTGTATTTGGACTGGAATTGCCTGTCTGGGTCTGATGAGACCTCGATCTCTGGCTCATCTCTCTCTCCCTCCTCCAAGGGGGATCCCCCGCTCCCCTTCTCTGAGGCGTGGAGGTCGTCAAAGGCTTGCGTCTCTGTCCCTTCCTCTTTCCCTTCACTAGCTGCTATTGGAGGACTCCTTCTCCCCTGCCTTTAATTTCTTTTTCCCTTATGGGGCTGCTTGTCTTCGGAGGAGGGGGATGGACGCAACCTCCTCTGATGCCGCCCCCAAGGAGTCTGGGGAGTCGAGGGGCCTTGGCTCTCTGCGAGGCTTCTTTGGCAAGGGGTGTTTGCCTTTTCCTGCCCCTTTAGAACGGCCCTTATAGGGGACAGCTTTCCTGGTTCTAGGGGGAAATCTCTTTCATTTGAGTTCCAAGAGGATCTCGAGGGCCTCCATATGTGGGTCCTGAGCTGGGGGGGGGGGGGCTTACTATTGCCTCCAACACTGCGTCTGTATCCGCCATCACCGCCGCCACCATTCTCCTCATGGTGGCCACTGTTCTGTGTCTCACTTCCCCAGTTGCTGTCTATTTGCGGGCTGAAAGGGTGGGGGGGTTGAGAGCATGGCTGATTTCTGCGGGACTAAGCACGGTTGGATTCCCCTCCAGCCTTCGGCGCGCTGCTCTTTGCTGCGGCCAGGATCTCAGCAGCCCCGTAGGTTATATAGCCGGGCTGTGAGCCCGGGGGTGTGGGAGCTGCGCGCGCTGGCGCTGTCTCCTCCCGCGATCAGATGATGACGCACCACTGGAACCCTTAGTGGCGTGCGGAAAAAGGAGAGTCCGAGCCCTTGCTGGGGGGAGGGGGGGGGGGAAGGGTTACAAGGGACAGCACTCCTTGAGGACTGCTACGCCCTGCTCTACGGGGCCCTGACGCCCGTGGGAGAGGGGAGCACCCAGAATGAGACCTCCAGACCCCTCCGGACGGAGGGGGTGAACAGGAAAGAGAGTTCCTCCCCCCCTGGCACCTGGAGGTTTTCGTTTAGGCTGCTTAAGTTGAAGTCTGCCTGCTCTTGAAATCATTGGTGAGGCAGCAAATCTGCTTCCTTTCAGTCTGGAAGCAGACAAACAACTGGAGACCGGGGGTGAGATCCCTCTGAGCATGCTCCAGAAAATGAAGATGTCTGCCTCGTACTGGTATTGGCGGAGTTCTACCCTACTGTTATGCTGGCCGTCCAGGAGGATCTCCCGGGAGAAAGCCAGGAGGCACAAGCTGAAGTTTCAATAGTCAGGGAATAGTTCTAACACAGCTTATAAAAGGAACATCCCATTGGTCTCAAAATGAGTAGGGGTGGGGGGGGGAGGAAGGGAAATCTACCCCTACTCCAGATTTTTCCCATTAAAAGTCTGAAGTAAACTGGACACAGGGTTCCTGAATTCTGGCTTTCCAATACTAGAAAATTAGAAAACTCCCTTGTGACAATTTGGTGCGCAACAACTACGTACTAGAATATCCCAGGGTTCCAAGTCATTGAAATACCTATTGGTAATAGCTGAACTAACCAAAACACCTTTATTAAAATTTATACCCCACTCTTTCCCAAAGGTGGCTCAGGGCAGTTTACAAAAAACAAACACACACGCACAAGAAACAGTAAAAACACAAAATAGAATACAATAAAATCCCTAAAAAAATCCCTACCCTCGCCCCAAAAACCCACCCACTCAACCTCTATCCCCACCTGCCAAAACCTCTGCCAAAAAGAAACGTTTTATACTACTAGACACCTAGGAAAACTAGGGTCAAGGATGGACTTCTCAAATGGCCCAAACTATATATATTGGTGAAGCGACATCCTTTTATAGCCACTTCCTGATAAGATACAAAGAGCTGCTATTTAAAGGACCAATCCAAGGTCCGTGCACACACACTGAGCACGCAACAGGGTGTGTACCATGCACACACTGGGCGTGCATCAGGTGCACACGGCACACACTCCCAGCATGTATACCTTGGATTGGTCACTTGGTTTTATTTAAAAGCTGGTACAAGAAGAAAAAGATATGCATGAGCGAGAACCAAGTAATACTCACTTGATTACATCTCGAACAAGTCAGCCAATTGATAGTCCCCCAGAGGCGCCAGTACACATCTCGCCAAGACTTTAGTTCCTCGAAAAGACAATTCAAGTATTCATGAACTTCCCAAGTTTTATCTCTACGCACAGAGAGAAGAGCACAGTCAGGTGGATCATTAGTTTGGGATTTGTATCGGGGATTTTTGTGTTTATTGCAGGGAATACGAACATCTCCGTCCAGTAGATAAGACCTAAAAGCTGTGTAGAAAATTTACAACAGCAAAAGGCTATTGTAGGGCAATTCGAATTGTGGAATTCCACGCTAGGTAACCAAAGCATCAGAATGCATTTATGCTAATATAGAAGAATAATTTCAGCCTATGTCATCTCAGAAACATCAGATATTTGCACACTCACACGCTGGAGTGGAAGCTTTGTGAAAACTATGGTCATTTTTAGACGGACATTGTTGTGGGGCGGGGGGGAGAGAAGGCAGGCCGTTGTGCTCTAAGCGGAGTGCACACATACTTACGTGTGTGTGTGTGTGTGTGTGTGTGTGCGCGTGTGTGAGAGAGAGACGGCGGCAGATGGGTGTGCGCTCAGTGTGCCCCTCCATCCACCCGCTGGCCACCCATGCCCCCGCGCGGAACAACCTGGGTTTTTCGCAGCTGCTCCGTGCAGGGAGATGGGTAGAGGTGTGAGGGTCATGGGACCACGTGCCCACCCACTGCCACTTTTAAATGGGCAGTACCACACCTGTCCACTGGCTGGACCTGTGTGGTACTGTCTCAGCTAAAATCAGCCTATGTGAATCAAGTCGGCTTTAGACAATATAAGAGCAGTTCAGATGGTTTAGAGGCAGGTCAAGAGAGCCAGGTGAGTAGTTTTTGTGGATCATTTGTTCCTTGGGCTAGCAGAGATCTGTCACTGAGGAGAGGACTTCCTTAGGATATAGAGAAGGGAAGAAAACTGCTTAATTTAACTGCCTGGAGTAGTCAAAACCAGTACCTCACTTGCTACCCGTGGTTAATACCCGCCATTTTAAGTACCAGATCTGGTGCCCAACAGCCTACCCAAGTACCAATCAAGCACCACGTTACCCCCCAAATACCAAGTATTGCCATTAATGAGTTACCTATTTACTAATCGGTAAAGTGGTACGGAAATTGGTACAGGAAGGCCCTTTCACACACACTCTAACACTGATGTAACACCCATTTTATCAGTGTTAGAATGTCTGTGTGGAAAGGGCCTAAGTCACGAAAATTGGCATTGGAAGTCAGAAAATCAGGACAATAAATAAATAAATAAATAAAGTAAATTGGTAGCCTGCCAAGCCCTACCGATTAGTACCAAATGTTACCAGGTATTGATACTGCAATTTCAATGGGTATTCCCGTTTTTGTAGGTACTTTTTCCAGCTCTAGGAAGAGACCAACACAAACAAAATGAAAGGCACAGTCATTCCTTTCATTAGTTTCAGAACACAACAATGCTATTGTAAGTACCGATGTTGACCCCTTTTGCACAATGCAATCTAAAGGACTCCCCAGGATGGCGCTAGAAAGGCACTCTTCATACAGCAGCAGACACTAATGAAATGATTTTAAACTGCATCTTGATAAGTCTGTACATCCGAACCATCCATAGCAAAGAGGAATGCACGTCTCATTCCCTTATTGCACCCACTTCCTCCTCCATGTTTTAATTAGACTTATCTTTTGCTCACGAACTAGATAAGGACTGTAAAGCACTTAGAACACTGAAAACATTCTAAAATAATAGTGATAATGAAGTTTCATCTTAATTATTTTGTCTCTTAACGTGCTTGAATCAAGAGTGGCATTTTGAACACTCTGCAAGACTATTTCTCTGCTTATCCAAACTGATAAGAATACAGGACTAGAGTCTGCTGTAGTCAGATAAAGGGAACTATGTTCTCTCAGGGGGTGGCCCTCATCAAGAGGGTGCAGGGGAGCCAGCCCAATTGGGCTGTAGCTGAACTACACTGAAACCAACTAAGCGGTTTTGCTGAGCAACGGGGTGTAAACAAACCAGAAGTTTGGGAAGCCTCTGTGACAGGTGCTTGCCATAAAATTCATAAGTGAAAGTTTTATGCATCATGTTTGTTCTATCATTGGATGAACAGGTGATCCACCGGCATAAGATCAGATACAGAGTAAGTCCAGCTATGCTGTTCAGCATTTGTTCACCAACGTACAATCTGTAGCTATCATTTGGAAATTTAGAGGAGTGATCCTTCAGTGAGATAATGCCTCTGCTAGTAATTAGCACACACCCAAGTCCCATTCGCCTCAAGGAGACTTGTGTCTGCGCTAAGTGCTGGCAAGGGTGCTATCCCACCAGAGGATATCACACCTTCAGCACTTTTTGGCATCAGTCATTTGGCTAAACTCATTTTAAAGCCCTTACAATGAAATGGTTAGCAGATGACTTCATCTCCTGTTGATTTCAAGACAGGTCACAGTCGGGGCCAAAAGCAGCTTTGGTACGGTTAACTGGATTCAAAACCCCATTTAATGTGGCACAGATACAGACAAAGTTATATAGTCTATGCACGGGGCACCTTATATGAACATAGATGATATTTCCGTGTTGATCTATGTTGATTTTTCCTGGAACACAAGGGATTCTTCTCTCTGTTTCTTTCGTTAGATGTTTCTTACATAAACAGCACCTAGGATGAGAAAAATTATGCAAATTTCATTGCTCTTTGGCAGAATACAACAGCATGATAAAGAGGTCGACTATGTGATTGAAGCAGAGACAAAATAAGGGACAAGCGTCACTCCACCTGTACAACGTTGCTGCATTTCCTGGAGTATCTGGATTCTGGAACTCTGGGTCAAACAGCCGCTCGATCTTCTTGCAGAAAAGTTTACTGTCGATGGCAAGCAGTCAATATTTTTACAAATATGTTGTTCAAAGGAACAATTAAATTATGCTACATGCATTCTGGTTAGAGCTAAAACGAGTATACCCATCAAATTTCTGGTACCCAGATTGAAACAAATATTTCAGGTATTATTCAGTACCCAAACTGGTTCTCGATGGGGTACCCGAAATGTTCAGCAGGTGGGAGAAATGCACACACTCCTCCCAGGCTCTCCCCCCCCCACAATCAGCTGTTAGGTATGTGTGTGCATGCCTTAGTCCCCCCACCCCCAATGGCAGCGAGCTCAATCCTGCAGTGCAGCAGGAGTCCAGGCATCCAGCCTCATGAAACCGGCTCCTCGGCTGGCATCGGGGGCATGGAGGGGCTAGTGATGGCCACAGGAGAGCAGATCATGTGGCCAGCTCTCCCCGCCAGCCCAAAGTGTGGCGGTTGCACTTGCCCACCACGGTGTGTGTGGGGGATTCAGCCTGTGTGGCTGCACCCAGAGAACCTTGCTTCACGTTATCAGATTACAAAAAAAAAAGAAAACTTCATTTAAATAGAACCGTAAAATTAGTAAGAGGGGCAGGAATAAGGAAAACATGGGGATGAGACCAAAGAATAAAAGCAAAGGGTTAAAATGACTACGTTCCTACCACTTTACTAGCTTTCATATATTTAAACATTTATTTATTCACATTTTATCCTGCTCTTCCCAGTAAGGCTCAGGGCAGGTTACAATACAGAAAAACATTCAAAAACACATAAAATAAAGCCCAATAAAGTCCCCCAACCCCTAATATATTAGAATACACAAATAAAACCAGCTTAAAGTGCATAAAACCCCTAAACCTACAACTCCGCAAACTCAACCCCTGCCTGTCCAATGCCTGGCCAAACGGAAAGTTCATCTTCTGGAGGCAATGCAAGACCTTTCTGCTTGGTCAGAGGTGCCTCATTCCTCATCTTCTCCAAACATACTCCTTTCTGTCACTTCACCCAGCGGAAATCCATCACAACTCTCATTTCTCATTTTTACATTCATTCTAAATCCCATCTCTAAAATTTCAGGGATTCCAGAATGCTGTAGCCCAGGGATTGGGGAACCTCGGGCCTGCAGCTAGTTTTATTTGACCATTTTCTAGTTCCTGGATCCAGCTCCTACCCCCAAGCACGGAAAGACTGAGTTCAGGGTAGAGAAGCAGAAACGAGGGCATGCACACAAGGATAGGGGACAGATTCATGATGGTCTTAACCCTCCTCCTCCTGAGCACCCCCCCCGAAATACCTCCGCCACCAACTTCTATGCTGCCCTCACAGCTTGTACTAGTTTTCAAAAGGTTCCCCACACCTACTGTATTATTATTTTGTATTGTTTTATTAATTTTTAATCCACCCTATCCTGTCAAGCAGCTCACAACCGATTGGCTATATAAAAAACATAGCAAGTATATAAAAACAGTATAAACAACAATATATAATAAAAAATCAAAATATACATCATCAAGAACTGGTGTGCGAAAGACTCTTCACTTTCTAGGAACTGGAACCACATCACGTCAGTCATCTTCAGTGGCTTCTTAGCCATCTGCCAATCCAAGATCAGTCTCTATTTTCAGACCTCCATATATTCCCTCCAAGCCTCATCCTTAATTAATACCCTCTGCTTTATCCAGTCAGCCCTCTTTGATCCTTGTACAAGAAATGGGACCACTCTCCAAACATCTAGAACTACTTCCTTCCTTCTTTGCAACTTCCTCTCAAAGTTGGAGTCATTCTACACTACTGTGTATTGAGGACCTATTCTAAATGGCTAACAGAGCAAGGATGCTCTAACCAAGTTTAACCATACCAAGAAAAGGACCTAAAATATTTAAATCAGGTTTTCGCAGACAGTAAATAAACTTTTATATCAAGCAATAGGGCGTGCGGAGAAGTTACCTTTTAAATTTATCTCTCTTGTCCTTTTAAATTTATCTCTCTTGTCCTTGATATCTTCCACTTCATTGTGTGTGAAGAGATCAGTGATCCGGGTGAGGAGGTTAGCGTTGATACAGTTCATGTTGCAAGGAGTCGCAACTATCGCACTCATATTTTTGTGGCAATAACGGATACATTTTTCTACCTAGGAAGTAGACAAGATGTACTTGGAACACTGACTTTAAGGAGAGGCACACTTGCATCACAGAATAACTATCATCTTTAGAAGTAGAACGTTCTTACAAACACAATTCAGTTCTCCATTAGAATGGATATTTTTGATATGATTTTTTATTATATTTTTGATATACATTTTGATTATGTAAATTTGGATATTTTGATATGATTTTTGGAGAATATTTTTTTGTACATCTTTGACCTTAAAAAAAAAAAAACTACAGTAAAATAGTCCAGAAAGTCAGGTCAAATATTTTGTATTTATGTCCTAGATGTGAATCTGAACTAATCCAAATGCAATCTCATTCTGTACACTATCCTGGAACATAATCTTTTAAAGCACTATCTTCAGAAAGTGCAAACTCCACAATGTTCGTGACCTAGCATGACAGAGGCTGCTTCAGAAGTTTTAAAGGTGAACACATTTCCTATAGCTTTTCCGTTCAACTATTTAAAAAAAACAAAAAAAAACAACCACCACCTTAAAGTGTCCTGCACTGATTGACAAAAAATTCCCAGGAACGGACAAAAATGTTAAATCCTGCAAGCTCTTTTAAATTTGTCTGCAGTATTGTCTCTATTTTAATAATTAACACAATTTTAAAAAGCAAACAGTAACAGCATTCAGCCGTCAGTGGGCTTAAAGACCTATAACAGAAATCAAATAATATTAGCTTGCAATTACAATACAATACTAGGACTAGAGGTAATGGACCTAAATTAGAGAAGGAAACAAGGCTAAACATTAGGAAGAATTTCTAACAGGACAGTTTGGCGGTGGAATAGTTTACCAAGTGAGGTTGTGGAGACCCTATAAACGGAGAATTAAGTTAGATAGACTTCTCTCAGGGATGGGCTAGATTCTGTGGATCCTGCATAATAGCATGGGGGTGGACTAGATAACACAAACCACCCCAACCGGGGTGAGGACCCCCAACAGCAACTGTACCTCTGTTCAGCCAAAGGCTAAAACACAACCACAATCACAACAAAAAACAAAAAGGTACAACTATTTAGTACAATCCAAAAATCCTACATGTATGTACAATAAAATGCTGGAGCAATAATAAAGAATAACCTCATGTACCAAATCAACCCCCAAACTCTAAACAATCATAAGAGTCAACAGATGACATAAAACCAATAGAACAATCAATACCAAAATTCCAATGGAACAATGACAATTCCAGAAGGCTGTAAAAACCAATCCCAAATGCATTTCAGGGCACAAGCCCCTTCTTCAGTGGGACATATTCATTAAACATATAAGAGACTTTATACCAGCAGAAAATCCTCACTCTTATCCCTTTTGGTACAGCAGACCCACTTGCTGAATCATACGTGCAGACTGGCTTGGGGGGAGGGGGGGAGAGAAAGCAATTAACAAACCTTCTCTTCATGGATTTGTCCTCCCCTTCTCTTCATAGCATCATTTTTGAGGCTAAATGCCAAGTATATCCACTGCAGTCCAAGCAAGTCTAGAACATTAAAACACCGTGACTCTTGGAGTTAGCATCTTGCTCGGGCTGCAGTGGATGTCCCACTGAAGAAGGGGCTTGTGCCCTGAAAAGCGTTTGGGATTGTTTTTTTTACAGCTTTTTGGAATTGTCATTGTTCCATCGGAATTTTGGCCTTGATTGTTCTATTGGTTTTATGTCAACCTTTGACTTTTATGATTGTTCAGAATTTGGGGATTGATTTGGTATACGAGGTTACTCTCTATTATTGCTCCAGCATTTTTTGAGGGCATGGGGTTATGTTTATTGTACATACACGTATGGTTTTTGGATTGTAATAAATAGTTGTACCTTTGTTTTTTGTTATGATTGTGGTGGCCTAGATAACCCTCTGGATTCCTGCTAGCTCTAGGATTCTAAGCTGTGTGTAAAGATTAATCCAAAGACCTGAACAAGACGTTGGCAGCTAGAATAAAGTAATGAAACCCTGCACAGATCGACACAGAATAATATCCTTTCCCCTGTTGTTTCACATGCACATCTCCAGCCTTTTCCCTCTTTCATTTCAAGTGACATGTCTCCAATTAAATTTAATGGGAACTGCTCGTTGACTGGGTGCTTTGTACACAAGTGATACTATGGTAGCACCTCACTTTGCAAGCCGTCCCACTGAAAGCAATTAGACTAGGCATCTATTTGTAGCCAAAGTCCATTCTGTTGGGATGGTGTGGCTAGGGGGGTGTCAATTTCTGTGATCTACATGCACAAGGCTTTGATATGGCCAGCAGTGCCATCTCCAGCCAGCTTTGGCTTCCCCAACTCAATGGATCTTAAAACCACTGCTGGCCATATAAAAGCCTTGTGTATGGAGATCACGTAAATTGGCACTCCCTAGCCACACCAACCCAATGGAATGGACTTTGGCTACAAACAGATGCTTAGTCTGCAGCTGGGTGGACTCAGGCAGCCATACGGGCAAGTGCCAGCAAGACTTGAATAGAACGTTTTCAGAGATGTAGGTCCAATAGCAGCTATTAGCCAAGTAGGTTTAGGGGGCGTAACTTCTTACTGTCAGGAACTGGGAATGCACAACAGGGAATGGATTGAGCACTGGATACTTCTCCCAAGCCATTGGGACCAGTGACCATTGGGGACTGTTGGGTACTTCTCGCAAGCAACTGAGACTGGCCACTGTTGGCGACAGGATGCTGGGCTCAATGAACCATTGGTCTGTTGTCCCAATAGGTCACTATTTATGTTCTTATGCAGTTGCCTAAACCACTCTGCCAACTCACCAGTCAGGCATGTAGTATATTCTCTTTTAATACTCACTAAAGAATCCATCTTCAGAAACTCTGAAGAGATAAGAATTGAAATGACATTTCCTGGTTCTAAAACAGAAACAGAAGAAGTTGAAAAGGGTTATTACATTAATTCATCCCTACAGTCCATATAAGGAAACAAGAGGCTCTGCAACACAAGTTCTCATCGTCTCCCACATCCCCAGAATGGGGAGACAAACTGATAACCTACTTTTGGCCTCATATGCACAGGTACGGCGAATCTCTTTTAAGATGATATCCACCAGGGTTGCTTTGATATAGCGTAGGTCCACCCTGGGGCTCAGAGACGATTTAATCAGATCATTTAAACCCAGGCCCAGCTAAAGCATATTCGGTTTGGCTAGCCAGCATGGATAGGTCAGATCCAGGTAAAAACCATGTTGGAAAAAACAGGTTCTAGAATAGAGAACTAGGTCCTAGGGACTTAAAATACAGTAACAATAATTGCTCTTAAAAGTGTATTCGCCCCTTTCTCCCATGCTGCCACCGTGTCTGCAACACCTGAATACATTAATTCTGGATGCATTATTCCAAATACATATTCTGAATATATTAATTCCAAATCCTCCCTGAAGACATTAACTCTGCTCCTTTCCTCTCAACCTTCAAATCCCTCCTGAAAACCTCCCTTTTCTGCCAGGCTTTGCTTAGCTCCTCATCCCCATAGACTTCGTCACGGAGGCCTCCTCTTCCATCCTTCACTGGGAGTCCCCCTCTTCCCTGTGACCAAGGATGTAAACAAACGAGACAACAGCCCCCTGCTGAAGCACGGGTTTGGTTCGAGCAGCCCCCCATTCCCATATTTAGTAGGATTGTGCAGAAGGCACCCCATTCATTTTCATCTGCGTTTAAAAAATTATATTTATTTTTTTAAAAAATCACTACACATGTGTACAGTCCATCTGCACATGCACAGTGATGGTTCTGCACATTTGCAGACCAGCTGCCCTTTCCCAAAATGGTGGCGACACTGCTGCCACCATTTTGGAGAAGGGCATGCATACACAGAATTGTCCAGCAGCATTTTTTGCATATGCATAGTGATTTTTTATTTTTAAATGAAAAACAAATGAAAGCAAATGTATGTGGTTTACTTATTCATTCATTTGGGTTTTTTTAGCTACGAGAACAAATGGGGCTCTATTAGTTTTAGCAAGTACAGCGTAACAAACAGTGAAGCTCCTGCTCACAAGTTTAGCATGACAAACCTAACGCCCGGGCAGATGTTCTTCTCCACGCCCCACCACAGAATTCTGGAATTCCCTCCCCTTGGAGATCCATCTAAGCCCAAGCCTGTTCGCCTTCTGGAGGAGATGGAAGACCTTTTTGTTTGGCGGGCAGGAATAGGGTGGGTTTGGGTAGAGGAGCAGACAGGAGGATTGGTGGGTGGGGATAAAGGGTAGGGTGGGTGTTCGGGATGATGTGGGTTTTAAATAATTTTAAATGTATTTGATTATATTTTATATTTCTTATGCTGTACGCTTGCTCTGAGTCCTGGGGAAAGGGCAGGATAAAAATATAAAATAAATAAATAAACAAACCAAACTGAAGGGACGCTGGACACGTGAGCACGCATTAGCCCGCCTGGTGGGCTCCACATGCTTCGCGGCCCCATCATGTATGGGGGCCGTGTGTCTGGTGGGTGGTGGCCACGTGACCAGTGGGGGCGAATAGTTAATAAACGAACAGGTGGACACCCACCTGGTGTGGGCTATCGTGGACGATTGTCTCATCGGTTAACACCCTAAGTGAAGCACCTGCAACTTCACGACTGCATTCCCATCTCTCTCCCTAGGCTCCCCTCTACCTTGTCTCCCTTCCCTGGTCTTTCCTAGAATGTAAGCCCCTTGGGAACTTGTCTCTAACTACCGACTGTACAGCACCAGGGAAGCTGCTGGCACTAGCTAAACCGCCCCCACCATTTGGACTACCCTTATGGGATTGTACAAAAGTATATTGTAGCTTTCTTTAAATTCAGATAAATTCAAATAAAAATCATTCAAGAGAATACAGAACCAAGAAAATGGGAGGAGGGGGAGGGGAGGACAGAAGGAGAAGCTGGCACACAAACAAAATCTAAATCTTACTCCTATTCTTAAATCAAAATCTTGAATCTAATCCTACCCAAAATATAAATTCCAGCCCGTTTTTAAAAACATGGATCTTATTGACGCTGGCAGCTCAAACCATCTTAGCTTTTGTTTAGAGCTGGATAAGCAAGTGGAAAGATCGTTCCAGCGATCACAGACAAGGCAGCTCCAGCCAAGAACTGGAAGCCAGTGCTCAAAGTTAAACATGGGCATAATCAATGGGACAACGTCTAGTGCTGTTAACGTGATTTGCTGGCTCAGGATCTGTTCAATGTCCATTGAATACAGCAACGGTCTTCCAGCGACTTTAATAGATTTGCGGTAAAGCTGTAAAGGGATTTCTTTTATTCTCCCACTGAAGATAATAAAGGGCTTTCTCAATGACTTTACAAGAAGTAGGCTCTTGCCCCAAATGAAGTACCACTGAAGGCAACATGGCTCCTTTTAATCACCCCTTTTAATAGGGAAGCCTCCAACTCATTCAGTAGCAACAGCAAACAGGCTACCATTAACTAGATACCGCTATTTTTACTATTGTTATTTTAACCCTATCGTGGGGAGGTCTAGATAACACAGTAATAAAAACACGGGCAACTGATCTATAACAAGTGCTTCCACGTTTTGCTAGTTCCAGTGGGAGATTTCTCTAACTGGTATCAGTATTGCAGAGGACTAGAGTTTCATCTAGAATGGCCAGAAAAATCTGAAAAAAGTTTCCAGCAAACTTTAATTTCTCTGGCCACTAGAGACTGGTTTTAAAAGCCTGAAGCCACCACATCTGGGAGAAACGTGACTGCTTCCAAACAATTTAGGGACATAGGCTTTTAATCCGGAGCAGAGATCTGCAGGGACAGAGAGAAAACCTGCAGCAAACGAACAACAGATTGTCTTTTACCTAAAGTGGGTATTTCACACATCTCATACTCCTTAGTGTTCCTTTTAACATATCTTATCAACCAGTCAAAGATGTGAACGTCACAGTGAACAGAAATGTCCACCTCTTCCCAGCGCTGGGCATCCACGGACAGATATTCAGCAAAGTACTTCATTTCAGAAATCAAAAGATCTCGCGGGCAAACAAAATCCTCCTTCAGATTTTTTGCTTCGTCACACACATGGATCACCATATTTGGCCTTCATTTAAAAAAAAGGAAAAAAGGAGGGGAAAAACCACAGAAAGGCAAATTATTATGGCTTAGATCCAAGAACCACTAGAAGCGTCAGAAAGTAGAGGCAGGGACGTAGCTAGGTAGGAATGGGCCCTGGTGCAGAAGATGGAACGGGGCCCATGTTGGGGCACTCTATTCCAGGGTTCATATGCATTCTACATGTGTGTGGCCCCCCCGCCCCTCCCCGCAGCTTGTGGGCCCTGGAACGGCTGCATCTGTTATAGCTATGCCCCCTGCACAGAGATTTTACTCCCAAATTTTATTTTATTTTTTAAATGTAAATTTTTTAATCCAAATGTGAAAAGGGAGGGGTATATGTAGGGTACAATATACATTTTAATGAAAAAGCTATTTCAGATATTTAAGGCGCAATCCTCATTGTGTACAGATGTGCAAGGGGGGTGCACATGTGATAGCTGTGCGCCAACATGCCAGGCTAGTCNAATTCAGTAGTGGTGGGACCCCGGGCCCATTACCGGTTACCGGATTTACCAGTTACCGGTTCCCCGAAAACCGGATTCCCGGTTTAAATCCGGTTTTCGGGGAACCGGTAACCGGTAAATCCGGTAACCGGTAATGGGCCCGGGGTCCCACCACTACTGAATTGTTCACAGCAAGAGGCATCCCTGCCCATTGCCTGCTCCCACCACCCAGAACTAACCGAGACAATTAACCCAGGAGTTCTGGCTCTCAGTCCCCACCCCTGTATAGCCCCCCTGCGAGGCCAGTGCTTAAGTGCGGTCTGACCACTCTTAAGTATGTACCTCTTTAGCTGGAAGCATTCTGAAATCCCTGCAGCTCACTAGCCACGATTCTAGTACACAATGATGCCTCTCGCTGTGAATAAGGATTTATACCCATTTACATCCAGTTCAGCACTTTGGTCGACAACAAATGAATAAGCGAGAATTGTGTCCTTAAATTATAACTAAAAACTGAAGGTTTAGTTTCGGTTTAAAGAAAAAGGCCTACAAGGAAGATAAAACCCGTAGAGAATGTAACCCTTTTAGGATAACAAGTTTTGCCATCTCCCTTAAACTCTCTCTCCTTAGCGGCAACCACAAACAATTATCTAGATGAAAAAAATCTCACTGAATCATGTAAGTTAGGGCTTATCTAAATGAGGTGCATTCATTGTCGGCTTTTCCCCTCGTTCATACTGAAATAGCTACATCTCGATATAAAATTATCCTGAAGTGAAGGCTCAGGTAGTTTATGTTTTGATGGAACAAGTGGAGGTGAAGTCTATTTTATTTAGACTTCAAATCCTACCCTACCTGAAGGGTCAGAGGCTTAGGATGGGTTACAATGAAACAAATAAATTAAGAAGAATTAAATAAAACCAATTAAAATCCACCCCTCTAATGCCTAATCCATCCCCAGCCACCAAAAGCCCACCTAAATAAGAATGTTTTACACTGTTTCCAGACTTTTCACTGTCTATTCCCTACAGGGGAAGGTCTTCATTGGCCACATCAAAATAAATCTACCTGTGCTTTGTCTTTACTAGAACCTTACATCAAGATAGCTATCTTTTTTTCCTTCCTGTAGACCAGCCCTAGGTGTTCAGTAGTTTGTGCAATTATTTATCCTGAAGGCCAAGTTCAAATACTCCTCTCCCCACCATGTCCTTCCAAGAGGAATCTCACCCCCACAGTAATTTAGGACTGCCGTAGAAAAACACCAGGCCTGATCGTTGTGAATTAGAGCATTATTGTGACTTAGAAAGGACACCGCTTTCTTTGTATTGGTTTAGAGAGAGGAGACTACCTTCAAAAAGCTTCAATATAGGACAAACGCAGTACAACTTTACAGAAAGAATTTATGAAATCTTTGACGTTTCTTTTCTCTGCAGAATGTCTGGCTTAGGAACGGAAGGTATGAAATTTCAATACACGCAACACACAAAGGGAAATGGATGGGTAGAATTTCTAATTTATTCTAAACTGGGATGACAATGACATACAAAAATTCAGTGACCTAGTTTTCATGGATGATAATCAAACAAACTCTGACAGTATCTAGCACTTTGGTGTGTTTTCCACGAGATGAAACCCAAAAGGCTTAGACATGCTTTTGGAGTTTTCAAGGCTCTCTTCTCTCTAACATAAATCAATAAATTACCAGTGAATATATAGAGATGTCCAGAAGATATTGCAAATGTTGATGTATCACATTTATTGATCAGGTTTCAACTCTTAAATGGGACTGAGTCAGCAGAGCACTTAAGTGTATATTTAATTTTAAGCATAATTCTCAGAGAAGTCTTAATTTACAGTTTAAGAGTCATGCCATTAGTAGATCAACAATGAATCTACAAGTCTGGGGCCTACTGTTGCTCCCACTGAATTCAATGGCAAAATTCTCACTGAGTTTCAGAGGAACAGGCTTGGACCCTGACTGTCTCTGCATAAAAGGGTAGTCTGAACAGAGATCAATTAGTGTGGCTAACATGTCTGTGGTTTGGTTATCTTGGGCCCCAATGCAAGACTGAGTGTGCACCGAATGCAAATGACTTGCACACATGGTGTGCAGCAGTTGTGCACCACAGGTGTGTGCCATGCATGGTCTGCATGCAGAGCTTGGATTGGAGCCTTTGGCTGCAATCCTGTACCCGCTGAAGTCAAAGACAAAGCTCCCATTAAGGATTGCACCCTTGGGAGTTCTACTTCAAAGAGGCCTTCTCTACACCGGGAGTTTTCACCAATTTTTTTCTCTGTGTTGGTCTAGCACAACTGAGAGGTCACAAGTCCTAGTGATGATGGAAATGCTACTGGAGACGGGGAGGAGGTGTTTTGAACGCTGTGCTTGATAAGACATGGAAAAAGGGATTAGATCAGAAAACGTTAAAAACACCCAAGCCTGATTTCCAGTGGCGTTACAGCTATCACTAGCACTGGAATCAGCTACACCAGCAAGGGGGAGACTTGCAGACCGCCCTGGATGCGCACATATGCAAAATACAGATTCTCACAGTGTCGAGATTATCTTTCCCGATAGCAAACAACCATCCTCCTACCCTTGTGCTTCATCAGCATTTTCTCCACCTTTATGTGCAGGACATTTCTCACTTTCTGAAGAACAATTCCTTGAGGAAGCTACACTGGGTCTTCCTTAAATACAAAGGGAAAAAGTATTAGATTCATTAGGAGAGTGCATTGGTGGGCTCAGTGTTGTAAACCTTTTGCTCCCGCCCAAAAGCAGGAGTCAAAACAAGTGAAGGCAAAAGTCTGTGTTGAGTTAGATACAAACAAGACTATATCTTAATTACTTCATTGATTTGGGATCATGCCTTAAAGCTGTGCTATGTTCCTATGCCAGCCTACCCAAGATGAAGAGACCTATTTAGTGTTTCTGTTTTGCTTAAGAAGTTGTAATATTGCTGCTTGCAATTCAATGTCTCCATCAAATAGTTCATGAAAAAACCAGCCTGTTTTTTAACTGTTGGGTTGTTGTTTTTTTGGTTTATTAGCACTCCTTTCTTGGCTACATCTAAAGTTCAGATTTCTGTGCATACACTGCTAGATCTACCGGCCACTGTCAAGGCACTGTCATCTCACCTCTGAGATCTGACAGGCTGGATGGAATGTTAGAAGCCGTGTTCTGTTGGCTCCCAGAATAGATCCTTATGAGTTATGACAGGCAGTGGCTCTTCCTTCCAGAGGCCTCTCATCTGCACAGGAAGTCCCATAAGTGTCAACCTTATCACGCCACTGTAATAAGACCATGTGTGCTTACACCAAGCTATGTATTTCATCCATCACAGGCACTATATGGCTCCTCTGATGTCCTAATATCTAAGCAAAGCATATATTTGGACAAAGAGCAGCTGGCTCAGGTTCAATCCAAATAAGTGGAGATTATGGTGGTTGATAAGGGAATAACAATGAAGAATTGGTTGGATCCTCAGTTGGGCTAGATGGACCACCCGATCTCCCAAATGTGAAAGTGATGTGCAGTGCCACCGTCTTTCTGGATTAACCTCCGCTCACGGGGGCCTGGACAACAGCGGCTGAGAGTGACGTTTCCATCTTGACTAATTCAAGGAAGACAGGACCATGCGTGGAATAAGATGGCCCAGGGAACACAACCTCATGTTAAAGATGGTCTTAAGCCTCCAACTGTCAGGAGGTGAAGTGAATGATACAGCCACTGGCCACTCCCCTGAAGACAATACTGGGCTAAATGAACCATTGGTCTGAACCAATATGGCAATTTATATTATCGTTCAGAACGGGACATGTATTTTTCACAGACTACTGATGGGCAGAAGAGTGTGACCTTATGAATCACTAACACCACTCTCTGGGTTTCTTTAGAGGTTTTCTATGGAGGTACCCACCTGCTTATGTTAAAACCACAGCCGAGGTTGGCAAAAGCTATAAAACAGGGGTACAGATCTTGGCCTGGGCGCCAAATGTGGCCCATGGCTAGTTTTTATTTGGCCCCCTTTCCGGTTCCACCCTAAAGCACTGCAAAACTACACTCAAGGCAATGGAGCAAAGAGGAGGACACACACACACACAAGGACAGAGGATAGATCCATCATCTGGATCATCCTCTTCATGAGTGCACCCCGTAGGTACCCCTGCCCCCCAGCTTGTATGCGGCTCTGGGAGCTTGTACTATTTCAAAAGACTCCACCCCTGCTGTAAACTTTTGTTGTTAAAGTACTTTGGATTCCAAAATTACAGGAGCGTTCAAAAATTTGTTGTAAGATTTAATGAAAATGTTGATCTACCTGAGAACTAATTTTGCTATTGAAAATGCTTTTAAAAAAAAAAAAAAAAAAAAAAAAAAAACCACACCACACACACACACAACACAGCAAAAGAATTCAATATTTGTACTTATAAAATGAATGGCCTGACTAAAGAGATCCGTTTTTATAGACTAGTGCTTATGGTAATCTTCTGCATTGCAAAGATTACCAGCTAGTAGAACTCAGAATAGGCTTACCATGCAAAAGGAAAAATGGCATACTTGGCGCTATAATCAAAGCCGCAGGGTTTACCAAGAACTTACCAGTTATGGAATTTTTTTCCTCCCTAATGGCAGGTTCTTGAAACTCTCCTTGTGCATCGAGAAGGGACGATTTGATATAGGTAGCTAAAGTTTCAACAGGACTCCCCCCGCTAGCCATTAACGGATTGTATTGGTTGTCAACAGGGGAACTTCCACTGCTTTTCAGTTCATCAAACCTTTTCGCGCACTGTCAAGAGATGGAACAAGAGTCCGATTTTGTTAGTTTTTACTCTTTTGTACCTAAAGCCAAGGATGATATTGCCTTTCTGAAGACTAACTTCTGAAAACAGATCATTCCCTCGTAGGACCATTACATCATGAAACTGCAAAACTCCTGAATGGTCAATAACAGACTAGTTCTACATTGAAACCCATAAGGATGGTGCTTCTAAGTTTATTATTAGACAAATGAACTTGCTCTGCAGGATCTAATGACAGACTCAAAACTGATCCAGTGACCTGCAACATAGAGAGACAGTGGAAAAAAACTAAACAGTCCTTCCAGCCCTCCCCCTAGGTCCTGTGGCATTAATAATATGAGGCAGACCGGTTCCCAAACTGGGGACCAGG
Source organism: Sphenodon punctatus (assembly GCA_003113815.1). Lineage (NCBI taxonomy): Eukaryota > Metazoa > Chordata > Lepidosauria > Sphenodontia > Sphenodontidae > Sphenodon > Sphenodon punctatus. The sequence goes on along the minus strand of QEPC01013355.1, from coordinate 2,806,304 downwards.
ACCCCAAGTGGGGCCACGATCCTGACTGATTTTCAATGTATTTTTCACATCTTGGTTACTGGTCAAGGTCACACAGTCCTATTTAAGTATCAAAAAATGGGGTCAGACGAGCAAAAAGCTTGGGAATTTCTGAGGCAAAGTATTTTATTTCCCTCTTCCCACAGTGTGTGTTCAGATACTTTATGCATCTCACCTAAGATTATTTTTAGTATTATTACAGTCAATTTATATCCCACCCTTCTCAGGACTTTGGGTGGCTTTACAGTAAAACAAAAATACAACACAAACACACACACAAAAACCCCTCCACGCATTTCATTGCATCTTTCCTTCTCTTTATGTACGCGAGTAGTGCTACTATCTTCAACAGGATTACTTACAGGCGTTAAAAGTTAAGGATGTGCTAAACTGCTGTGCTTGCTCAGGATGGGCCCAACCTGGGCTTAGGCCTCATGCAAGCCAGGTTCTGTCGGGCGAAAGCCTAAGGGGCGACCATCTCCCTCTAGACTTTCACCCAGAAGCGGAGACACACAGACATGCCCGTTTTTGTATGTAAGTCCACCCCTTGCAGAGCACGGGGACTCTCAATGCTCAATGGGGCCACACTGGAAAGGGAGAGAAACTGGGATTATCCCCAGAGCGGGTTTCTGGACAAAACGCGGAGAGATGGCAATGCCTAGATGTGACTGGATGCCTCTGCCCCATACAGAGCACTTGAACACCATAACCCTGTCAGAAGCAGGGCCACAATGGACATCACAGAGCTTCGGAGGGGGGTGGGCCTACCACAGTTAGGGGTAGACAGAGCTCAGGCCCAGGGGTCAAATGTGGCTCTCGGAAAGTTTTTATCTGGCCCCTATCCAGAGCCTGGATCTGGACCCTGGGTCCAGTTTCTATCCCCAAGCACTGAAAACCTGAACTCAGAATAAGGGAGCAGAGATGAGGGCACGCACACAAGGGTAGAAGACAGAGCCTAATCTGGGCCCTCCTTTTCTTGAATACACCCATTAAGCACCCCCCACCGCCAACCTGTGGGGCCCTCGGAGCTTGTACTAATTTTCCATGTGGCCCTTGGGTCCCATTCCCACAGTCCCATTCCTGTTCTAGACCATTAGTCTGACCCAGACTGGCACGTATTATTATTATAAGCATTTGCGTAGCGCCAGCTGTGTACCTGGTGCTTTACAGAACAACAAGATAGACGCGGTCCCGGCCTACGGCTTACAATCTATTAGACACGGAGGGGGGAGACAAGGAGAGGGGACGTAGAGCGAGACAAGGGATCAACAACATTCAAGGGATGCGAAGTCTCAGGTGCACGTGCTTGGCTTGGTTGCAGTTAGGCAGCAGTCTGCGGGGAGGGCAGACAGTAAGTATTGAAAGGCAAGTTCTAACAGGCGTTGGGAAAGGCAGCGAGGAAGAGGTGGGTTTTGAGGAGGGATCTGAAGGTGGGAGGGGGCAAAGTGGATGTGGGCAGGGAGGGAGTTCCAGGCATGGGGGGCAGCGAGGGAGAAGGGGCGAAGACGGTTAGGGGAGCAGGGGAGAATGCTTAGCTTTTTCTCCCTTTCTGCTTAAAATGAGAGTTTAAAAGAAAGAAAAAACTGGCACGTTTCTTTCACAAAAGAAAGAAAACTATCGGACAGGGACTGTGTCTATCTTATTCTTTGTAAAGCACCAGGTACATTGCTGGCGCTATATAAATGCTAATGCTAACAATAAATAAATAAAAATAATAGGCATGTCAGCAATTAAGATTAGCAGCAATATATACAATTGTCTGCAATTGGAAATCTGTACAGAAACCAATGGATAAATGGATACAGAGACTATGGTTTATATTAACAATGGAATGTATACAGGCAGATATACACCAAGACGTAGAGGGATTTTACGCGGTCTGGAATAATATATGGGATTTAATACAAGAACAGACAAAGATTCAAGGCACAAAAGCAACAATTTGCTTAACAAAAATTTTGAAGAAGTAGTATACAATACAGAACTCTTTCCAAAAGAAAAGGAATACAACAAATACTGACTTTCAAAGTGGTGGGAGTGAAATATTATTATTATTATTATTTTTTAGTTTAGCTGCTTCAGGCTGGCCAATATTAACTGTATAGACTACAGGGAGGCTGTAGCTGTGGCCTCTGAGTGATTTCCAACTCTAAGATTCTAGGATTTTGTGAATATTCTAGCAAGCGTCAATACTAAAATAAAGGAGATTGTGTTTGTGAAGAGAAACATAGCGCGGGGTGGGTGTGTGCGCGCGCGTGGGGGTGTGTATATAAAGTTAGTAGATTCTTACCTTCATTTTCCTAAGACACTACACCCCACCATGTTCTCTGGAATTTTACTAGCACAATCAAAATCTCTCTTTATTAAGTTACAAGGCACTAATTCTGCACTCAAATTAGGACTGGTTTACTTCATTATTATTATTATTTCTATAGTGATTTCAGTGTCCAGTGTGCTTATCCTTATCTAGTTCACATCACAAAACAGCCCTGTGAAATATGTCATTATTACCATTTTACAGGTAGAAAACAGAGGCTGAGAGAGAGTGAGTTATGCAAGGGCACCTAGGATGAAAACAGACATAACGCTAATTCCACTTTAACACCACTTTTAACATTTCTGATGTATATTGCAGGTCTCCACAGGGCACTAATACAGTCCTGCAACGTGCATAAGAAACGTTCAAGCGGTGTTCGCGTTACATTTGTTTTCACCCATTGTAAGATTCTGGTCAGGATTTGAACCCTGGTCTCCCCAAATCCAAATCCTTACCCACAAGGCTACACTACCCCTCCTGTATACAGCCTAGCAAATAAAGTGTACACATAACATGAATGAGTAGCTTTAGCAGCATTTTGTGCTTAGGAGTATTTAAACATGCTGCTTCTTTCATTTTTCCAGGTTTTTAAAATTGAAGTAAATGTACAGTGTTATTCTCCCATCCCAACCCCCCTGGGATAAAACTCCCAATGAAGCACCATTTAGGTTAGCAGATTGATTACATTTATTTATTTTTACAATTTATATGCCGCCCGCTCCTGCCTCAGGCATCTCGGGGCGGCTCACAGTATATTAAAACATTTCAGACAATATTAAAATAAGCTATAATAATATCAATTAAAACAATGTAAAACCCCATCCTTCCCCACCCTAACCCAACCCACTAGCCTTAACCAGCCAGGAAATGCATGGATCTAATTCAGAATTGGTGGCTCGAACAGTCCCAAGAGCATCCCCCGCATCTGAGGGCGACACTGTCCGAAACTCATCCCACAAAACAGGACCAGACCGTCTCAGACCCATTCTCTGCTAAAAAAAGTCGCATCAAAACCGTGGTGAATTTGAGCAATTTTATCTGCAAAAAAAGTCCACGAACAAATCACAGCGAGCATTTGATGGTTCTATGTCCAGGCGGAGGGACCAGCCCCCTCACCACCCGGAACAGCTCAGCCGGGCGGGACTTAGCGGACGCAATGCATGGCAGCAAAGACGACCTTCTTTGCTGTCCGCACCGCTACGGCATAGGTACGTAACCAGACTCTATGCCGCATCCGGTCCACTTCAGTATGCGAGTGACGCCACTGTCGCTCTAACCGCCACCCTTCCTGCTTCGTTAATTAACTTTTAATTAAAAGTTAAGAAGGTTACCTCTTTGGATGTAAATCCTGGAACTAGTCTGGCCACACTGTCCCAGTTGATCGGCTGAGGGACACCAGTTAAAGAGTAGAGAATCATGTCCAAAACCATTTGATTATTATCATATGGAAAATTATTATTTTCAGAATGTCCACGACTCATCTTTCGGCACTAAAAAGTAGAGAAGCAAACAGGATAAACATGTATACAAAAAGATCTGTACGATTTTAATGCTACTCATGTTTCATATTGTCAGCAATTGCAGTAATTATTAATAGTACAATACTTACTAACTGTAGTGCTAACAAAAAAACCCTATAACACTACAATTTAGGGTGGTCAGATATGCAAACTTAGGATACTTATGAGAAATACAGGTTGCAGGGCTGCACTGGCACCAATGTAGCCCTGCAACCTGTATTTCTCATAAGTGTCCTCTAAAGTTTGCATATCTGGCCGCTCTACTACAATTTTTGCTAGAATGTCAGTGTCGGGCACCAAAGCGAATATATGATAAATCAGAAATTCAGATGTGTGTAACTCTAGATCCCACTAAATACAGGAAAACATACAAAACACGGTTTGTTCTAGTAACAAGTTTTTATCCTGATCTATCATTGGCCATTTTTAGATGGACCGCCGGGGGGGGGGGGGGGGGAAAGAGAGGTTTGTATGTGGCGCACTGGCGGCCGGAGCGCTGATGCAGGGGCCGTGCATGGTGGGAGGGAATAGACAAGTGCACACCCATCTCCACCCATGGAGCAACCCATCGTTTTCCAAGTTGCTCTGTGCATTGGGGGGGGGTTTGCGGGGGTTGCAGAAGTGCGCACCCATGTACCTCCACATTCCAACAGGATGCTCCCACTCATGTCCACTGGGTGGACATGAGTGGGGGCATCTCATTTTAAAATGGCCGTTCTCTTGAGTGGTTCTGTCATAAAGGAACCAAAAGATTAATTCAGTTTGTTTTCAAAGAGCAGAAATCCTAATGAAACTACAATAGTTTGTATTTGTAGAAATGTACATTTTCAGCCATGATAAGAGCTGGAAAAACAAATGACAATAAAAGGTTTATCTGGATAGACAGAGATAAAACCTATCCCAGTTTAACACCTAAATCTAGGAGAAAATTGTCTCAGTAGGAAACCAATGTAGAGTGCTATAAAAAATCTCTTCTCTGATTCATAATTCAGGAGGGGAAAAGATTAAACATGTGACAATTCAGAAAAGCCAGCAGGACAGTAAGTACTCTCTAATTCTAAGTCCAGGAGACAGAGGTTCTAGTGTGGGGTTTGGATTTTTTCCAATATAAATAGGACCACAATATAATATTATTATTGGCTATGAATCCAGAAATTGATTTCTCTGTCTCGGAAGTAAGAAAGGCAAACAAGACTTGGGTCTTCAAACACTTTGCCTGCCAAGCTGGATAACAGCTGGATTCCCTAGCGAACGCATTATGACAGCTCCTGTGCACAGAAGTAGGTCTATCAAGCAAGACGTGGGAGGAAAGGTTGGAGGAGAAAAAGCTGGGGAAAGGGACACAATAAATGCTTCTCAGGTATGTAAAACATGGTTATATAAAGAGGGCAAAGATCAAACGTTTCCCATGGTCAATGAAGGCAAGACAGGAGGTAATAGTGCTTAATGTGTAACAAAAATAAATAAATGAATTAGAAGGACCCAAGCCTGCCCCAAAAGCCACACTCCCTCCCCGGAAGCCATGCATCCCATCCCCAAGCAAGGAAAAAAAAGATTCCTGTTCTTCAGCGAACAACCCAACAACTGGACTGACCTGCTCTCTACAGATGTACATGAATTTAATCTATATGACGGCCAGTGCAGTGGAGCAACAAAATCATTAATGAAAGCCAAATAAACCACCCAAGGTTTTTTTTCCTGGCTTTCATTTCCAACTCTGAAAATGGCCAATATTGGCCTTTTCCTAGTCTTCCCCATTTTGGGGTGCACATGCCTACTGAGAACGTTCCTCAGAGTCCAGACTTCCACCGCTTTAATTTAGTTGGTGAATCTGGGCCCTAGCAAGTGCCCCCACCCCCAATTAAGCCTGGGTAGCACTGAAGAAGGGTAGATTTAAGTTAAATATTTACAAAAAAGCCCCTTTGCAAATGTACAAAGACTTGTACGGGTTGGGGAGTCCGCACCCCCACCTTACCGGGTTTGAGTGACTCAGTTTCCCTTGCGCACAGTTCCCTTGAATCAGTTTCTCTCTCTGGCTAATTCAAGTGTGCCACAATGAAACTCCTTTGTCACACAAGGGCCCGATCCTTCCCGTTTAGACTCTTTACTCTCTAGGTTCGCAAGAGCTTGGGGGCTCTTGTAGCTCGCTTGTGTTCCAATATTAGACACCGCCACTTCTTCATAAAGTTAAGAAGTAAGTTTATTGATTACATAAACAAGATAGTTGATACAGAGTGGTAACTAGAAATAAAAGGTAAACATAACGCATTCCTAACTTATACTGGTTGAGTTCCTAAATTA
>QEPC01013355.1:2775111-2791664 GCA_003113815.1 Sphenodon punctatus | reverse complement strand
TTTCTGGGTGCTGCAATGCCTGCTGGGGGCTCTCTGGGCGCGGGCGTGCACCTTTGGCTTGTGGCTATGGGGTGGGGCCCTGCTCACCTGGAGGGGCTTTCTGGGTGCTGCAATGCCTGCTGGGGGCAGGCATTGATAACAAGAAGGGTGAGGCACCAGACGATACAACTAGAGGAGGAAATGCTCGCGGCTCAGAGGGTTGCGTTAGCCTATGTTCCCTTTAACCCTACTGATGCTGGCGACCATTATCTCTTCACCTGGACGGACGCTGGGAAACATGTAGCTTATTTTAAGCTGAGGGTTAATTCCTTTCCTTTGGCCCTTGTGGAGAGTCGGTATAAAGGGATTCCACGGGCCCAGAGGTTGTGCCCATTGTGTCAGTTGTGGGAGGTGGACACAGTGGACCACATCCTCCTTAGATGTACCGCTTTTGTAGGCCCTAGGATCCGTTTTTGGGGGGATCGAACTGGGCGAATTGAGGGGGCTGGTCAGATCATGAGGGATATACTTAGTCCAGTGGATTCTGACTTATCTAGAGCAGTAGCCAGTTGTGCACAAGCCATATTGCGTATACGATTAGCACATAACCTCTAATTGAAGGGGCTGGGTCATAGTATGAGCTATAGCTGGTGATTTGGTATGACTGGCCGCAAGTATTATGGCAGAACTGTCTCTGGATTCGGCCAATGTATTTTTGGGGGGTGTTTAATTGGAGTGCTTAATTGAACTGTTTTACCCTGTTGTGTTATGGATACTTATATTTGGATAAGGGTGGAGACTCGGAAAGGGGCTGCATTCAGTAAAACTGTATATAGTATACATAGCACAATGATACTATTGGTTAGTTTGTGGAATTATGTACAGTGATATTTTAATTTGTAGTATATTTAAGTTTTACTTAAGCAAGTGTTTGTATTTTTGTTAAGGTCCACGGTCAAACAATAAATTTATTCATTCAAACATGTAGTCCCGTGTTACACGTGTGTGACCCCATGTTTCTCCATGACAGGGCAGATTTAAGTTAAATATTTACAAAAAAAGCCCCTTTGCAAATGTACGAAGACTTGTGCGTGGAAAACATTTATCAAGGGAGCGATTGTGGAAACCTCCTTGCTGAATGATTTTTTAAAATCTTTTTAAAACTTTTTTTTAAAGAGACAGCTTGCATAAACATATTCCACACTGCCCGTGTGCGTGGAACGGGCTAGATGACTTCGAGGGTTCATCCAGCTCTGTGATTTTATAAAAGTAAACATGAATTAGACAGACAGGTGACAGTGTGGCAGCTTGTTACATTGACAAGAACTTACTGGAGCAGATGTTCTGACCTTGCAAAAATGAAAGTGAGCGATATCTTAATAGCTATGCTGGAAATGGCTATTAAAATATTGATATTTCCAACACCTGAAGGGTCCAACCCTAGCGGAGAAGATGCATTTTGTGGATCATGCCAGTTGATAAGAATACTGGGCAAAGCCTCCATGAAAAATGCAAGTTTAATTATTATTTCTTTTTAAAAACACCACCACCACAAGATATGCTAACAGGAAGTCCTATCAACAGTGTAAAGGGGAAGCTAGCCCACCTAAACCTCTATTGGAAGTTTTATGATGGAATTTCAATATATATATAGCAAAGATTATATAAAATTATACACAATAAGTAAATCGCAATCTTATGTGCCTGAAGTCCTTTTCCGCAGCGGCCATTAATTCTGCATGCCTCAAGCCCAGGAGACAAATGTGTTCTGTGGCTAGTTTTTATTTGGCCCCTTTATCCCATTCCAAAGACTGCGCTCAGGGCAAACACATGGGTAAGGAGTGAATTCACAGAACAGATCCATGATCTGGACCTTGCTCTTCCAGAGGGCACCCCTTAAGCATCCCCATCCACTACTTCTATGTGGCCTTGGATGCTTGCACTGATTTTCAAAGTGGTCCCTGTGGCAAAAGCCCCATGTTCCTACCTTAGGCCTCTAGATGAGTAAATGTGCATGACTTGGCCTTTTAGGAGGAATTCCACAGCTGACATTCCTGGCTGGTGAGTCATCAGCTCAGGGTGTTCCAGACACCTCATCCAGACTTGCCCCTGGAAACAGGTCAATCCCTGAAGCGGTAACAACAAAATAAAAACCCTCCGCTTAGCACAAGGCTCTCTCTTTCTCGCCCTCTCTGGACTGCGGCCAGGGCACAGCTCTGGAACTAAGTACAGTGCCCCCCGTGACTAAGATCACCTGGCTTCACCACGTGGAGAATGAACCTGAGAGTAAAAAACTATACGCCTGCTTAACTTTCAACCAGGGACCATTTAGATAGCGCAAACCAATAGGGCCACTGAGCCCAAAATCCTGACTCTACTAATTGCTCAATAACTTGTTCTACCCTTTCCTACCTTGATACCTGTCTGCATCCTTTTTGACCCCAACTAGTAAAAGCCTAAGCTTCTTTGTTTTCCTTTTTACCGCACTGGTTGTGTTTACACTGCCAAAGCATATCTTGCTCCTGGGCGGGAGAGGAGAGTCCCCCCCCCAGCTACCGGGCGGGAGATGAGAGTCACCCCCCAGCTACCGGGCGGGAGATGAGAGTCCCCACTGACTTTCAGCCAAGGCGGCTTCTACCCAACTTAAGCACCCCTGCGTTACCCACAAGGGGCTCTGCCCCACATACTGGGAACCGGGAAAACGGTGTGCGTTTGAGATGCTTGTAAGCCTGTAACTTCACAGGGCTTCACTGGAGGAAGGGGACTTGCCTGCTACCGAGATAATTGGCTTACACTGATTTCCTTTCCTTTTTTTTTTTTTAATTAGTTAAATTTTTTATTTCCTTAAAACAGAAACAAACATCAAAACAAAAATGATACCACTACAAAAACAATATAAAAAATACACACATTCAAATTCTCCCATCACATATTTCCCAGGACATTCATATGCAACATCTCATCCATTTCTTTACCAAACAGACAAACAAAATCAGTTATACACAATAAAGGCACAGGCATGCTACTAGTTTTCTTCCGTAACTTATTAATCAGATCCCAACACTGTGTCCATACTGAATAAAAATCTGCCAATTTACCCATTATGTCTACAGAGACCCTTTCTGTAGTGAGCATTGTCCACAATCTATTCCTCCATATTGATATTTTAATCCCTCTATTCGTCTTCCACGAGGAAACAATCGTATCTATTGCAACCAATCTGAGGTGGTTACATGCCAACCGCCTAAGTTTCAAAACTGCTACAGGTGGAAAAAGACCAAGCAACGCCCATTCAGGAAGGAACGGAATTTCCATCCTCACAATATCTGACAAATATGGCCAGATTGATGATCAAAACTTTTTCACCCCAGGGCATTCCCACCACACATGCATGTAAGTACCTTCTTCTCCACAGCCAATTTCCTTGCCTTCACTCCATTAAATACTCATCCTGCATCTAGAACACAGATGGGGACTCTCTAGTCCAAGAGTCAAACTGGTTTTTATTTTGGTCTGGATTTAGCTGTATTCAACGGTTTGGGGTTCACTTACTGTTCATAAAGTAGCAGTTTAGTTAAGCATTCAGAGGAGTTCTAATCAAATTTCAATCTCAGAGGAAGTATTTAACTTTTTTTTTTTAGAGAAATTTAAAATTGAAACTATATGGATTTTTGACAACTGTTTTTAAATTTATATGACTTTTCTCAGCATTCGTGTCACACAATTATTTTTTAATGAACAATCTCTTTCAGCAAACTAAAACATCATCGAATATTTACTCTACTTGACTGGACTTCAGCCGAAAAGGATCAGTGTGAGATGTGGGAACGTTCTCTCAACACGTACTTGTGGTGCAGGAACTCCCACAATAATTTTGGCTAGTTGATACAGTTCGGGCACAAAAGTTATCTACCCTCTAGCTCTGGTGACAGTGCCTGCTCTCCTGTCCTCCTTTCTTCATATTAATCCTCTCTAGGTTTACGATTCTCTGAGTTACCTCTCAACCCAATGACAGATTGGACTGACCTGGAAATCAACTCCACTGACTACAATTCTGCTTTACTTCCAGGGCAGAGACCTCTACTGCCCAGCTGCATGATAAGTAGCCCTGAGTTTAGGGATTGGGCTTCTGGCTCCAGCCAGTTCCTGACACAATTGTGAATGTTTATGCTGTCAAGTATGCTCCTACCTAGCAGATTAAGGATCACTGTGAACAGCAGTGAGCTAATGACCCCTCCTCCCCATAGTTAGCCCAAACGCATGCACCTGAAACCTCTCAACTTCATGAACGTACCGTCTCTCCCTATGTGCACCATTCCCTTTGCCACATCTCCCCTTGGCCACTGTAGATTGTAAACCCCTTGGGGCAGGAACCTGTGATCACAACTGTGTAATGCCAAAGCCCATTGCTGGAACTATATAAATGAGAACAGTAATAAACGAGTTTAAGTCAAGTTGTAAAATGAAAATATTTTTCCTTAACAAAAATCACTGACTTTATACCTCCTATAAAAGGAATCAACGCACTACTTCTACAGTGTAAATCTGAGATAGGAAACATTATTATTATTATAAGCATTTATATAGCGCCTGCGATGTACCTGGCACCTACAAAGAACAAGATAGACATGGTCCCTGCTCAAGAGCTTCCAATCTAAAGACGGGGGGAGGGGAGACAGGGGAGAGACAAGGGATGCAACATTCATGAGGCTACAAGAGCTCCCCAGCTAACTTTTATTTGGTGCCTTGCCAGCGCCTGGATCCAGTTCCAGAAGCACTGACAGACTGAGCTCAGGGGGAAAGAAGCAGAGATGAGGGCATGCACATAAGGATAGGGATGAAATCCTTAGCACAGATCCATGTTCTGAACACTTGACACTCTTGTTCCCGAGCCCATCCCTCAAGCTCCCACCCAACCCCAACTCCTGTATGGCCCTCGAAACTTGTACTCATTTTCAAAGTGGCCCTGGAAGAGAAAAGTCTTTTCCCACCCCCTGGTGTAAATATACTGCACATTTAGGAGGTAGGGAAAAGTAGTTATTCTCAAAGTCACAGTGGATTCGAATGCTCTTCACATTTTTCTAAACAGTTAACACCACATCAGCATTTCTCAAGCCATGAGGCAGCTCAGCAGTGCAAGGATGACAGGTACGCCGAGATGCAGTGACATTTCCAGAGAGGCGTGAAACTTTTGTCTATCTGCCACGTCCTCTTATCTTAGTATCAAAATGCAGCCTAGATGTGGCTCTCTATACAAATACCAGAGAGGAGAAGCTGGTTGGTCAGCTGGCTCTAGGTCTGACAGCCCTGCAGCCATATCCACAGAAGAATGACACGCACATTAACCAGGTCAATTAGGTTCAAACAAGCGGTTTGCACTTGATCGCGTTTGCCAGAGTTCCTATACAACTCCTCTAAAAACCAGTTCCACAATGCCTTGCAGCTATAGAGCAGGTTAATGTACTACTATCCACTAAGCATTTCTCTCTTTAAACTGTTTTACAAGAAACTAATCCTTGTAATATACTCCTTCAATGGCAGGATAGGTATTGCAAATATTAGCTTAATTTTTAGTGACAAGGAACTAAGGCAAAGTGGATCAGATGCTTCCCCAGTAACCGAGAAAGGGTCAATGACCAGAACAGAATGCAGAAATTCTCAGTTCCCTGTCTGGAAGTTAGATCACACCTCTCTCTCACAACACTGTCCTAGTAGATGTATCCACTCCAAAGGTCATTATGCTCCGATAAACACAGACAACATCTAAACTGTGCAACATCCCATTATCAAAGTACAAGCGCCAACTACTGTATAAGGAGAAAATCCATATCCGTGTGCTGAACGTGGGGAGAAGACTCAGACACAACGCAAAAATTTAGAAAAGGCTTCCTAAATATGAGAACTGTCGGGCAATGGAGTAAGTTGCCCAGGGAGGTTGTGGAATCTCCCTCCTTGGAGGTTTTCAAAACCTAGCTGGACAAGCATCCGTCTGCGATGCTGCAAGCAGGGGAGATCCTGGAGGCTGGACTAGATGACCTTGGGATCTCTTCCAGCCCCCAAAATTCTAGGATTCTATAATAAATTGAAGATTCATTCACCTTACGTTTAGGCGCACCTGGAGCACTACACAGACAAATGAACAAGGACAGGTTAACGAATAATTTAACCTGTTGAACTCATTACCGTGTAATGTCACGGAGGCCAACACCAAACCTGGATTCAAAAAAGGATTAGACCAGTCTGTGGAGAGTAGGTTCACCAATGGCTGTTACCCAAGTTGGTCAGAGCATGTAACCTGACTCGGTGTGAAGAAGAGGGGAATGGATCACAGAGTATTTACTGATTTCTAGGCGGCCGCCGCCTCCTGCTACAGCAGCTCAGGGCAGCTCACAACTTGAACATATTAAAAGCATGCAAAAACATAAATATCAATAAATAAACCAAATATAAATAAATAATAAAACATATCCCAAGGTGGAGCTAAAAAACAACCCTCCCACCTCCCAACCCGTCTCCTTCGCCAAAAGCCTGACAGAACAGCCAGGTCAGGTCTTACACGGTCTTCAGAAAGTGGGAAGGTCTGGGGCCAGGCAGACCTCTGCGAGGAGGGAGTGTCACAGTTGTGGTGCAGTCACTGAGAACACCCCCTCATTGTCGCCACCCAAAATACCTGGGGGACTCAGAGGAAGGCGCCCCCAGCCGATCGCAGGGGCCGATCCAGGGCCCAGGGGGTGAGGCGATCCTGCACTTAAGCAGGGCCCAGGCCATTTAGCGCTTTATAGGTCAAAACCAACACTTTGAATCAGGTCTGGAAGACTACAGGCAGCCAGTGCAAAGACCGAAGCACTGCTGCTATGTGCTCATGGCGATCTGTCCCTATAACGAGATGGGCCGCCGCGTTCCGCACCAGCTGCAGTCTCCAGACCGTCACACCAAAGGTAGCCCCGCATAGAGCGCATTGCAATAGTCCAGCCTTTGGCCTCCGAAGAAGGCGTCCCCGGCCAACTGCAGGGGTCGATCCAGGACCTAGGGGGTGAGGCGATCCTGCAGATAGGCGGAACCCAGGCCATTTAGGGCTTGATAGGTCAAAACCAACACCTTCAATGAGGCCTGAGATACCTAGAGGATTCCAAGGAAGGTGCCCAACCACTGTAAAGAACCAAGCACTGGTGTAAATACTCACGGCAAGCTGCATCACCTCCTTGAGGTGATGAAACATGGACGATGGTAGCTAGATTGGCATCCGAGACACACGGCCAAAGCCATCACACCAGATGTAATTGCTGAAATGCATCCTTTGCCACAGCCACCACCTGGACATCCGTGCGGAGCCGTGCGTCAAGGAGCATCCACAGACTACAAGCCTGAGGGACCAGAGGTCAGAACCAGTCAATAGTGGGTGCCACCACTCCCTCAGCCCCTCCCACCAGCATCACCTCCATCTTGTCCCGATACAGCTTCAGACAGCTCGCCCTCATCCAGTCCCCCACAGCCGTCACACCGGGTAAGCACCAAGACTGCCATGCCTGGGTCAGTTGAAAAAGGGAGGTAAAGTTGGGTGTCATCAGCATATTGACAGCACTGCACACCAAACCCTCGGATGACCTCGTCCAAGGGCTGCATGTACATGTTGAACAGGAGAGGGGACAGAATAGACTCCACACATGAGGTCCAGGGGAGAAGATGAACAGTCACGCAGCACAACACGTTGAGTTCTCCTGGCCAGGAAGGAACGGAACCATTCAAGAACAGTCCTGTGCACCCGAACATGGTCCCATAAGCAGGTCACCAACATCTCATGGTCAATGTGTCAGATGCAGCTGAGAGATCTAACAGGATCGATTGACCCTGGTCCAACTCACGTCGAAGGTCATCCACCAAGGCCACAAGCACAGCCTCCATGCCAAAGCCCAGACGAAAGTCAGACTGGGAGAGATCCAGAAAGCTGGTATGGTCCAGATGCCCCTGAAGCTACCAAGTCACCACCAATTCATTTCATTTTCATTTCAATTTTGTAGTCTGCAGACTACACACCACAGGTGTCTCGTAGTGGCTTACTTTCACAAATGAAATACAATATAACTACAAATACATAATAACCAGTACATAATATAAGAACACAATCTAAACGATACATAATCTAATCATATATCAAACATCAACCCAATAGCAGTCCACTTGAAGGAAAATATACAAACCCAACCCCCCCTCCTATCCCAAACCCCCAATCCCTATCCCAACCCATTCCCTGCTCTCACCAGGCAGCCCCAACCCTCACGCTGCACCCACCTCACACCTGGGGCTGCCCTCGGGACCTCTCCCCTCCCTATCCCAGTCCCACCTATTTCACCCCACAAAACATATCTCCAAGAGGCTCTGCTACAAATGCACAGGCCTACAGCCCTGCCAACAATAATGTTTTAATCTGGCCCAACGAAGGCAGCTTCCAAAGAGTATGGATCGAAACCCCACCCCCTCCCCCATGGCAGGAAGGAGAAGGAGCAGTCCAGAGAGTGCAGCCGGGCCCCTAGGTGCAGGGCTCTGAAGGTCTCCCTCGAACACCTCTCTGCCAATCTGGGGTCTTGCCTCCACCCCCTTCACATGGAGAAGACGCATCCACTACTGCTCCACTGATGGCCCCGACGACGGCCAACACCCGTAAGTGTCACCCTTCGGCTGGTGCCAACGAGCACCGCCTCAGGGCCTTTCTACCTGTAAAGGGGAGGAGGCAAGTGTCATATGCTTCTCCATCCCCTCTGCAGCTCCGGGGCTTCACCCCTCCCCCCCACAGCACTATTCAATAACCTTCCCTAAAAGAGGAAGGTTAGAGACTGGCCGATAGCTGGCCAGGGAATCAACATTCAATGGTGATTTCTTGAGCAAAGGCTCTACCACCGCCTCCTTGTGGCAGCCTGGTATTCTGCCCTCCCTAAGAGAGGCGTTGACTACCCCAGCCAACAGTCCCAACATTTCCTGGCTGGCCTTAACCAGTCAGGATGGGCACAGGTCCAGTTCACAACAGGTGGCCCTAACAGCCCCAAGGACATCCTCCGCATCAGTGGGCGACACTCACTGAAACTGATCCCATAGAACAGGACAAGGCAGGGCTTCTATTACCTCTGGCTCTCCTACTGCTACAAGCACAGCGGCGAAGGCGTGGTGAATGAGAGTGATTTACCCACAAAAAAAGTCAACATGTCGCAGCAAGCACCAAAGAATTCCAGTTCCAGGCAGAAGGAGGCCGGACTGACGTGCCCCTTCATCACCTGGAAAAGCTCAGCTGAACGCGACTTTGCGGATGCCATGAAAGCAGCAAAGAACCTCTTCTTGGCTGTCCGCACAGCCACGGCATAAATTCACAAACGAAACTCTATGCCGCAATCGGTCAGTTTCAGTGCAAGAACGATGACACTGTTGCTCCAACTGCCTGCCCTTCTCGCTTAAACTGCTGCAGGTCCTCCGTAAACCAAGGAGACCTGTGTTGTCAGCAGTCAGGGAGTGGGTGCCTGGGAGCTGTTCAGTCGATGGTCTCACCTAGCAGAGTATTCCAGAGAGTCACGAGGTCATGTGGCTGTCGAGATCGGAGAGTAACTTCCCAAGAGCATTCAGGAACCTCTCAGGTTCCATAAGTCTTCGGGGGCGAACCAATTGAACTGGTTCCGCACCCTTCCGAGGGCAAACATGCGCCAGGAGACCGGCCAGGAGAAGGTAATGATCCATCCATGAAAAGGGCACAGCTGACACCTCCCCCACCAATGGATCCCCCGCCTCAAGACCTGTGAAAAATATCAGGTCTAGGGTATGCCCACCATCATGGGTCGGGCCCACAACCAATTGAGACAGTCCCATGGTTGCCATGATGGCCATGAACTCACTCTGCCCCACCTCCCCCCCCCCAAGGCTGGTGTCGGTGTGAATGTTGAAGTCCCCTAGGACCACCGCCCTCGGGGACCACAAGACCACCTCTGACACCAGTTCCACTAGAGTCTGCAAAGATGCTGCCATACAGGTAGGTGCACAGTAAACTAGCAGCAACCCCAATCTATCTCCAGTCAAATCAGCCACAAGATGGAGGTCCTCAATGGCCAAAGCAGTTTGCACAGGATACCTCCTCACAGTCCATTTATCCTCAAAAATACTAACCCATGGTTAGTTTTTACTTGGCCCCTTTCCAGTTCCTATTCCCAAGCACTGAAAAACTGAACTCTGGATAAGGAAGCAGAGATGAGGGCACATGCACACAATAATAGGGACAGATCCAAGAATTGGACCCATCTCTTCCCAAGGGCACCCCTTAAACACTCCTGCCCCAGCTTCTATATGACCCTCCAAGCTTGTACTAATTTCCAAAGTGGCCCCTGGGAGGGAAACGATTCCCCAACCCTGGTTTCAATCCATGATCTGGATTCTTCTCATCCTGATCACACCCCTTAAGCACCCAGCCTTAATTCCTATGAGGACCTGGAGCATGTGCTAGTTTTCAGAGTAGCCCACAGGAGGGAAAAGCATCCCCACCGCTGCCTAAAAGCATATGGTGTTGGCCTCTGTATGAGACAGGACACAGAGGTCAATGGAATATTGTTCCGATCCAGTAAATCAGTTCTTATGTTAGTTTCCATTTATATAAATGCAAGACCTTTTTAAACCTCAGTATTTACTTCCTTTATTGGAAACAGGAGCACTTCATGAGGATCCTGCTCGTTGTTCTTGGATAGCTCAATATGGGACCGGCTGACACTGTTCTATTGTTCCACAACAAATCTTAAAGCTCAAACTCCCTTTGAAGGGTAGAAACATTTTTTCCACACCCATAACGTGTGAGGCAAGGCCTTTCATAAAGCATCATTCATCCCTACCCAGCAATGATTCTGCATTTTCATATTCTGACCAATCGCTGTTGCAAGTGAAATTCCAGTTAAAAATATACCCAAGGATAGTAATTATGGGTGTGGCACTTTAAAAAAAAAAACCTGAACAAACAAAGTTTGAGACCCACTGAATCTAAGCTAGTACTTTAAATACACACACAGGAATTGAACCACAACATGATAGTTTCAAAACGATCTTTATCAAGATGGCAAAATTTCGCTCCAGCCTAAAATCACCTTTTATGCAAAATCTCTTTCTACTGAATGGTTAATTTCTCTCAGACCGCAAATAAACGTTTGCCTCCCTACAAGGAAATTTAATAACAAAGAGAAAAATGCAGCATCCTTTAAATCTTGTTTCTTGTAATATGCAGACAAATCCTCAGTACCTAAGGAAGTCAAATTGCAATTGTGGGTTGAAGGTGATAAACATTTAAATTAGAGAAGCACGCAGTTTTCTGATCTAGTGGAAGATAAAATTGGGATTTGGAGATGTTTACATCGACCTCTCCCATACACCATGAAGGCAGTTGAAGGGGGAAATTCATCAGGCCACCAAACTCTAAACATATTTGCACATCACTTGCAATGTATCAGACTATTATACATTCAAATAACAGACAAAGCTCCAAATCGACATATGCAAGACAGGCCGAAAAGGGATCATCGTCCATTCCCCAAACACAAATATTTCCCCCACCCCTGTAGAGCTTACTCCAGGCACCCACAGATGCCACAAGCCACACAGTTCCTCCCCGATACCTGGGTGCCCCCATCAGTGGAGACGGTGCTTTACAGAATGGGAGAGGCCCCCTTGGGTCAATGTGCAAAGAAAGATTAAAGGCGTCCTGGCCAGTCCTCCCAACTCCATGGGAGGGATGCGAGACATGAAGGGAACAAAGTAGACAAAAAGGTGAGTTGAATTATTATGAATTATTATTATTGCCGTTGATTTATACCCCACTTTATCCCCAAACGCTCAGGGCAGCACAAATACTTTTAAAAAAATGTAATATACAGAAGAAAATCATTTAGTGTAAGTTTACCTAGAATATGATCCAGTAAGATCAAGGTGTTGAGAGGAAGCAGAGGAGGGTGAGGATGCTGGCCTCTGGATTTGAAGGTGACGACGCAGGCTCTGTCTCCCCGCCCCTGATCCTCAGCAAAATGATCCAGAATAAAGGAGGGGAGAGGACCCGAGCAGGAGGCTTCCTGGGGAGAGGAAAGGAGAAGCGCTGAAGCGCATCCAGCTTGAGCAGGGATTCAGCATCCCTCCCTCACCCCACCCCAGTGGAGGGAGGAGGAGGAGGCAAGACCCCCCCGCATAGTGTAGTAGCAGGGCTGCCTTGTCACAGGCAGCATTCATTCATTCATTCATTCACACATTTCTCCTGGAAGGGGTGGGTGGGGGGAATTAGTCCCAGGCGGAGTGGGATTAAACTGCAGCAGCAGTTGAACCACAAACCCAGCCTCAGTCTGTCCCCACAGCCACCCCCAACCTCAGAAAAAGAGGGGGGGACCTTCCTCCAGCCATTCCCAGTGAGGGGACACCACACCCACCTGCCGCGCTCCCAGCTTTAGCAGCTAAACGCCAGCCCACTCCCCTCAGCAAAAGAAAGAGGTGGGGGGGGAGAGGGGCCCTATTAGCCAATGCGCGCGCCTCACAGCACTCAGTCCCGCCTCCTCTCGCCTACAAGGGCCAATGGGATACTTACGGCGGGGTCTGGGGTTGGCACGCTGTATTGCAGCGTCTGGTCGCCGCCGCCCGCCCCCCTTCGCGCGCCTTGTCGCAGTGCAGCGGCCTCCCCTCAGGCCGACCGGCGCGTCTGGTTGCCTAGTAACAAGCGCTACTAGGCCCGGCCCAGCCCAGCCCACCATGATCTCCGGGCAGGGAGTTCCGCCCCGGGCAGGTGAGAGATCATCCTGACCTTCTCCAGCACTTGCCTCAGCGTGACGTTACCTCCAACGCCCCCCTGCTACTTGCCCCCCCAAGGGTGATGTCACTACCCTCAGTGGCACCTCAGCGTGACGTCAAGCCCAGGCCAGCTGCCCATCGCGAAGTGATGTCACTTTAAACTCTCGCCCCCAAGCCTCTCTCAGCTTGACATCACTCCAGCCCCTAATGGCATCAAGTCCAGCCCCCTCCCTTGGACTCGTGTCACCCCCATGTTTCAGTATGACATTGCCCCCACCCTCTGCCTCAGCGTGATGTCACTCCAAACTCCCCCTGTGTGTCTCTCTATCACTCGTCCAGCTCCCAATTACATCGCAGTAGGACTCCAGCCCCCTACCCTAGTGCCCCCCATGCCTCAGCATGGCATCACCCACAGCATGGGCCTCATCTGTTGAGGTCAACCCAAACGCATCCCATTCATGTCTCTTTGACATCACGCCAGGCCCTAAAGACACTCCGCCCTCAGCGTGATGTCACTAGTTCCCAATGGCACCGCAGACTTTTATCAAGCGCCGCCTCCTACCTTGATGTGTTGTCATAGACCCTCAGCCCATATTTCAATGTGACATCACCCCTCTCTTGGCTTGATGTCGCACCTGCCACCTCCAGGGTCTAAGCATGGCATTGCCCTTTGTCTTGTACCACACTATGACATCACTCCAGCCCTCAATAGCACCCGAGCATGACATCACAGACTCTT
The DNA here is from genome assembly GCA_003113815.1 of Sphenodon punctatus. NCBI lineage: Eukaryota > Metazoa > Chordata > Lepidosauria > Sphenodontia > Sphenodontidae > Sphenodon > Sphenodon punctatus. Next base: position 2,778,163 of record QEPC01013355.1, on the reverse strand, counting down.
GCCCCATGCCACAATGTGATGTCACCCCCACCTTGTGCTTCCGATTGACATCATCCACCCTAACCCCTTCTACGTTCTCCATCCCTGAGTGTTTTCAGACGTGACGAAAGCATGGCTTTCCTCACTCTTCCAAACATGGAAATCCATAGTGTCATTATGGCTGAAAGCAGCTGCCAGGTGTTAGCCCAGATCGGAGCCCTGGTTTGCATAAGCCATGCCGGTGCTTAGCCCAGGTTGTTCCTCAGGACCAGACTAAGTGCTGACACAGCCTGTGCAATAGAGGCCGGACTGGGGTAAAGCAGGCCATTACATTTGAAGGCCTGCTTTCTCTTATCCCAGTCCTGGTCCACAGCACTCCCAGACAGCCACGGTGGCCACATAGGCCACCCATCAGGGAGAGAGGCGAGCTTCTCCCCCCCTCTCCCTGGCCCGCCGTCACTCGTTTGGTACTTGGGCCGAATCCTGCCTGGAGTGAGGGCTTCACTCCGGGCAGGATTAAAGCGTGACGGCACTCAGCACTGTCCCATCTAAAAACACCCCGTTTCAAACTGTTCCCTTGGCTCCATGACTCTCTGGTTTCTTCTCCCTGCATTTTGCAAGTGCTTTGTGTCACTCAGCTCCTCTTATATATTAAAACGTCCTTCAGAACCTATACTGCTTTTTACATGTCACTGCTTTCCATCAGTCATCACTGACTTAAAGCAATAGAATTCTCTTTGCGTACTACAGCAGTAACACAGTACAAGAACTTCCTATAGCAACAGTACTACAAAGACTCTGTTCCTCTTGACACTGATTGAAACATCCCTGCCTGTTTTATAGACTTAAAAATCAATCCCAATGAGAAAAGAGGAAAAAAATACATTTCCCTTAGGTCTCCCCTCCCCCCTCCCCTGCTTTCCTGCATTTTTATGTGTAAGACCATTGTACTCTAAACTTGTTTTATGTGCACTTCCAAATTAAAATTAATACAACTTTTAGAAGGATCTTGATGATACAGCTTCTTTAAGATGATATGAACATTGTGTTAGCCATAAAACAAAAATTCAGGGTACATTTAACTGTATGTGTCCCCCTATACAATTTATGACTATACATTTTCATTACTATAAGGTAACTAGACTCTCAGAACCGGAAGTTACCTCAGAGGTCATCTAGTCCAACCTCCTGCACAATGCAGGAAATCCACAGCTACAGAATCCCCAAAAGATGGCCGTCCAGCCTCCGTTTGAAAACAGAGTCCAATGAAGGAGAGCCCACCACTTCCCTAGGAAATTTGTTCCATTGTCGAACAGCTCTTACCCTTACGAAGTTCTTCCTCATGTTTAACCAAAATCTGCTTTCTTATAATTTGAGCCCATTATTTCTAGGGCAACAGAGAACAAGTCTTTGCCATCTTCTCTGTGACAGATCTTCAGGTATTTGAAGACGGCTATCATGTCTCCCCTTAGTCTTCTCTTCTGTAGGCTAAACATAACTCCTTCGACCTTTCCTCATAGGACTTGGTTTCCAGACCCCTGACCACCTTTGTTGTCATCCTCTGAACCCATTCCAAATGCACAATTATAAATTCTGGCCCTGCCTCTCTTTTTGTTTATGCTGGTGTATATTAAAAGTGACTTCTCTTGAATTTGCTAAAATAACCGGCTCTGATGATGCAATCTTTACCTGTTAAAAGTCAATGAGAACCAACCAAGCTAGTGACTTGGATGAGGACAGGATTTTACCTTGTATGTGGAATCATCATGGGAAACAAACGTATTCATGTGATGTCATTACCACAAATAGCAAATTTATTTTGTGATATCTAAAATAGTATAATAGATACTTTATGGAAAGTGCTTATTTGTGTGTTCAGAAACTATGAGTGATTTAAGAAATAAGTTGGGACAACAAGGATGTGACACATACTTTTGCCAAATTTTCAGGGGATCAGTTTGCAACTTGTACAACAGCGAAATTAAGTGATTTTTGGAATGCCAAGAGCATAAGACCGTTTTACTACAATAAGAAATTAAATGTGCCACTTTTTCCAAGTAATTATCAATAGCACAATAAATCTGAATTCCATTTTTTACATAAGCTGTAAATGCAAATTACAATTTGCCCTGTGCTGCCCTCCACTGGGAGGCACAAAGAAGAGCAAATGAAATGCAGAGGGGGAAACGGAGTGAGAAGAACCGATATTGGATGTTCATGTTGGCCTCCGGGTAACTTATACGCTGTATCTGCGCCCTCCCTGGAGAGGAAGTCTTACTATGGGGCACGGATACAGAGGCCATGGTAATCATCAAGTCCTACTATAAGAATAATCATCTTGATTTTTATATAGCGCCCCCCTGCCAAGGCACTCGGAGCAATTTACATACAACAATTTAACACAACTTTTAATCCTCTCATCAACCCTGTGCGGTAGGTTAGTCTGAGTGAACAATGTGACTGGCCCAAGGTCATCCAGTGAGTTTCTGGTTAAGGCGAAACTAGGATACCCGGTGTCCCCCTTCCCAGTTCAATGCACTTCGTCATTACACCACACTGAGAAGGATAGGAGGCAGAGGCTTGTGGATGAACTGGTGAAGTCACTGGTGTAGCAAGGCTGTGGTGGGGCCCATACTCCTGTCCTAATTATGAGCTGCCCCCCCCCCCCCAAGAGCAAGGGGGTAGGGAGCATCCAGGGTGGGGGGCCAGGCTTTCTCCTGAAGGCAGCATTGCCCCTAGCAGACTTCTCCCCTCTCCCTAGAGCAGAAGCAACTCCCCCAGGAAGGAAATTTTCAGAGTGGGTGGAGATGGAGCCAGCACTACTCCTACCTCCCACTCTGGAAACTTCCCAATGGCATTCGAGTGGTTTGCTAAGGGCTCCCCTCAGAGTCTGAGCTCGCCCCTTTGCTCTATGCTAGCTACACCCTCATGGGAAAGTGAGCCCCTTCAGTGTCCTGCAGGCCCCCAGGAGCTGCATGGTTATGGGAACATGCCCTGACTCCTCCCAAGTACCAGTATTATTATTATAAGCATTTATATAGTGCCAGCGATGTACCTGGCACTTTACAAAAAA
>QEPC01013355.1:2750777-2766155 GCA_003113815.1 Sphenodon punctatus | reverse complement strand
GCCCGTCTCCTGATGGGGACAGGGCAGTGGGAGCAGATAAAACCAGTGCTCTGCGCTGGCTGCCTATAGTGTACCGAGCCAGATTCAAGGTGTTAGTATTGATTTACAAAGCCCTACATGGTCTGGGCCCCTCATATCTCAGGGACCGCCTCGCCCTCCGCGCCTCAGAGCGATCCCTTCGGTCCACCAGGGGCGCCTTTCTGGAGGTCCCCCATGTAAGACGGGTAGCCACAATGGAGACGGCGTTCGCGGTGGCCGGGCCGCGGTTGTGGAACTCCTGGAGGAGGCTTGCCTGGCCCCGGGCCTATTGGCCTTTCGACGTCTCGCTAAGACTTGGCTGTTCGCCCAGGCCTTCGGAGGGGAGGGTGGGGTGGTTAATTTTTGTGGGGGTATTTTAAATTTGTTTTAATTATGATTATAGATTTTTTAAATGTTTAAAAATTGTTTTGTATTATGTTGGAAGCCGCCCCGAGATGCCGTAGGCATGGGAGGGCGGCATATAAATATAATGAAATAAATAAATAAAAATAAACCATGCGTACACAATGCTGGGTACTAAGCTAAGAGTTACCACTCAGGGAAAGGATCTGGGTGTGGTTGTGGACAATACAATGAAATCCACAGTGCAGTGCGTAGCAGCAGTCAAAAAAGCAAACAGAATAGTAGGAATTATTCAGAAGGGGATAGAGAATAAAACTGAGGATGTCATAATGTCTCTATACAAATCAATGGTGCGATCACACCTCGAATATTGTGTGCAGTTCTGGTCGCCCCATCTCAAAAAAGTTATATCTGAACTAGAAACGGTACAGAGGAGGGCAACAAAAATGATCAAGGGCATGGAAGGGCTCCTGTATGAGGAGAGGCTTGGTAGGCTGGGGTTCTTCAGTTTGGAGAAGAGATGACTGAGGGGAGATATGATCGAGGTCTATAAAATCATGAGTGTTGTGGAACTAATAAACAAGGAGCAGTTATTTACCCTCTCAGCTAGTACTAGAACTAGGGAACACTCCATGAAACTCATGGGTGGCAAGTTTAAAAGAAATACGAGGAAATATTTTTTCGCTCCGTGTGTAATTGGGTTGTGGAATCTACTGCCAGAGGCTGTGGTAAGGGCCAGTACTATAACTGAGTTGGACACATTTCTGGAAGATAGGTCCATTAGCCAGACAGGATCAGGGAACATGACAGGAGCTGGGGGAAAACAACAGGGAATGGATCCTCTAGCGTGACCTGTTGGGTGCTTCTCCCAAGTCACCGTGATTGGCCACTGTTGGAGACAGGATGCTGGGCTAGATGGACAATTGGTCTGACCCAGTATGGCACTTATGTTTCGAGATAAGTATAGTTTTATGACTCCAGGTTACAGACACATTTGCAAGTATATCACAACTGCTTGGGAACAACCCACAGTGGATGGGAACATCTGCACCAAAGTATGGACAGATGAAATTTCCAAAAACACTGACTAAGCTGCTTGGGTGCTTTTAAAAATGTTTCAGCCATCTCTTACATGGCTTTTGAAAAATATTACTGTGCAACTGTTTTTACGTTTGTTACTGAAATTAATTCACTTTAATTTGAAGTCCAATTTGAAATAGCCTGCCATAAAAGGAAGGTACGGGAAATTAGATTACTGTAAGATTCCATTTTTAAGTGCATCCTTGTTCTGATGGTAAGTTTCCAATGGAGCCAAAAATCACAAGAGGGATCTGTAGTTTGTTTCAATGGAGTTTAATACGCTTATACAGTCAATAGAATTTTACAATAAAACTTATAATAAAATATAACTTACTAACAGCCATGTTTATTTAGCCCTCTTTATTAAACCAAGCACAAATTTGGGAAGTTCATATTCAAGGTATGGTACCGCATTGCTGACACTATCATTGCTATGATCAGTGATTTGCTAGATGAAATCAAGCTACTACAAAGCTAAGACAACATTAGTCAACGTTAAATTGTACATTAATATTTTTCTGCCAAGAGAATACTATCAAAAGGATGAATAGAAAAACAAATGCAAAATTAAGTTTAGATCTTTAAGATTCTTATAACTATTCATTTGAAAGTGTTTTCCCATCTAAGTTTTAATTGTAAAGGTAGAAGTTTTCTCCAGTGGATAGTTAAGATTACTGTACCCATTAAAATCTTTGATACAAGAGAAGAAAGCTACTACTAATAAATTAAACCAATCATGAATACAGTATGAGCACAACCTGACTATTCGATACAAAAAATGTTTAACGGGATTTATCTGAATACCCTAGTCCTCACAGTTTCTTTTCCATCTGAGCAAAAGAGACTTCCATCCAAATGTGGTCCCTCGTTTGGTGCATTGGCGAAGCATCTCAGAAATATGTGCTGAATCAAGGGTGGCTCAAAAGGGCTAGATTTTTCCTTCCACCTCCTCATGAGCTTTCGTCTTATCGAACAAGCAAGAGCAAATTTTAGTCAATACGCTGTTCCTTAAGTGGGTCGGTTCTGCTATACTCTCACTCCTCCATCTTAAACAGGAGGAGTCCAGGGGGTCCTGTAAAATCTAAGGCTTCACAAAATTAACCTGCTAGACACCATCACTGAGCCAAATGAGTTATGCAAAGCAATTCCAGTCAACCTGATGGATATACAAAAATGTCAGTTTAGTTTTCCAGCAGCATCTCGGTTTGCTCTGTGAAAAAAAATGACTAACCACGAAGCCCTGGCAAAAGCACTTGTATCCCACATTCTCATCCATTCCATCGTTAAAGTCTTCCGGAAAAACATCTTTGGTAAGACTACAAAAATCTGACACTAAAGCACGTGTCAGTTTTGCTACTTATAAATTTTGGAAACCCCCCCCCCCCCCCAAAAAAAAGAAAAAAAGGCTACTTAAAAGGATCAATTTACTGTATGCTTTAAGCCTTTAGTCATTTGTTTGCTGTTCAAAGCTTCTAAACCCGACTGAAACGCTTATCTGGGAGTTCAAAAACATTTATGTAAAAGAATACAGCCCAAATGAAAGCGATCCAGCGCTAATCAAATATTGAGATTCAAATCCTTACAGATTAACCTGGATTTCACCTAGCTTTGCTTCCCAGAAAAGTATGTTTTCAATATAGAGTTAATGAAATAGATTTAAAATAATCTCCCCTGAGTTATGGTTGTTTCTGGACTAATGCCTAACATTTTATGGGCAGATAACCGATTTAGTGTCTTGAGAAAAGCAAGAGCCATCAAGTTTGCAGATAATTCAATATCCTGCACACTGAAGCAATGAGCACATCGTTACTTCATGGTTGATATCTTATGGAACTATGACCTTTATTAATCGCCGTCAAGAGCATTTCTGCGAAGCTGGATTTGCAGGCTGGGCTTGCTCCAGAAGTTCACCTGCACCAAGGTACAGGTGAAATCTGGATAGAAAGTTTTAAATACGTAATTGACAGAATTTGATAAGCTGCCCTATCTGGGCTGAAAGTGTAGTGGTGGTAACTTAACAGGACGGTGCCTTATTGCTTGGCTTGAATATCTACTTTGAGTCCTACATCATGATTTGTTTCTGGGGCATAAACCTCAATGACTGTGTGATCTTCAGGACTATGACAAGGCAGAGCAGCACTCTTGAACTTTAAAAAAAAGTTTCCATATCCTTTCGAAAAGAACACTGGATTAGTTTGCATCTGTTTAGAACTATAATCAGACATTTTTTCTTCCATCTTCCTTCTTAAGTCACTCTTCTATAAGAAAGGACTAAAATATTCATGGTAAAAGCACTAATTCTTACCAAACAAAGAACGATTAACTATAAATGGCCTGATTGTACCAAGTTATTTAGAAGTCTCTCTTAAAAGGGTTGTTGAGGCTGAGGTGGGGGATATTATTTGAACGTACAATTTTTGGAGGTGCTTCTGGAAATTCTTCCATTTCTCTTTCTCTGCATGCTCTCCAAGGCCTTACCATCAAGAAGATTCTATCTCCAGAATCCATCAGTGTTGTTCCTTCAGCCGAACAGAATGGATTGCCAAAGCATCTGCAAAGCACGCTTTTCGGCAGTTTCCTCCATGACTCTCCCAATCCCGAGAACATTTACAATAGCCCCTAAATTGCTGGGCCAGCCAACAGACATACAACTTGGAGTGAACCAAGCACACAGTGAGAATATGAACCAATTATTTTGCTATCCTCCCTTCACTAGTTGCTAGCAGCAAGGTACCCGATGCAGTTCCAGTAAGGTTCCACATCACCACAATTTAAAGGCTATCCAAATTACTATTGGTAAGTATAGTTCATTCCCTATCAAACTTAAAAATGTATTATAGATCCTGTTTCTCTACAGTTATCACAGTGGAGTCAGAGGTGTTGGAAGCCTTATTGGTTTCAACAAAGACAGACTCAAAGGCAGCTTCTTGCTCCTCCAAGGTGTCAGAAGCAGTGGCGCCTCTCACGGGTGCTGTGATGGTACGGGCTGGCTGTTTTTCTACGATCCTTTCCAAATCTGCTGTTTTCCTACCTTTTCTTTTGCCCAGTATTTTGATGTAATTAGCTGGCACAAGTCCTGTTGTTTGACCGTCACGGCTAGCCAAAAGCCAGCCACGTATTTTGGGTTGTTGTTCTGAGAAGAAAAAAAAAACACAATTGAGAACGCTTTACTATTGAGCTGTTAAAAATATACTGGAATCCACTTAACTTGCATATCTGGAGAGTTATGAGCTTGCGTAACTGGAATTTCTGGATGAACTGAATTAATTTGTTTTCCGCAGCTATAAGTCCATAGGGATGTATTCCTTCTAGATCTGGATAAGAAAAGTTCTGACCCCTGATAATTCAAATTTTTAAGAGGTATACAGAGTAAGATACCAGGACCTCCGAGTGTATTAATGATTTCTCGGCAACATGTGGTTAAAATTAGGGGTGGTCTCAGATGAAATTTGTATCAGTTTATTTTAATTTTGCTTCCCAAAGTTATCGGATTTAAATGTGGATTCATATTTAAAATCAATTAAATTTAAAAAAAAACCTACTACGCATGCACATAATGGCCACTGGACTGTTCTATGCATGCATGCCTTTTTCCTAAATGGGCATTTTGGAAAAGGTCTTTGCATATGCAAAATAGTAATGTGTGCACGGAATGGCTGCCCTTTTCCAAAATGGCAGTGAAATACTGTAGTATATAACCTGTCAGGGCAAGTTTTCATGTCAGGTAGATGGAGATGGGCATTAGTGAACATCCGTTCTCTCCATCTCTACCTCTCCAGACATGTACACTCACACTGACAGTCAGGCATTGCTGCGTGTATGTGCATAAAATCTGGTCAGCTCTGACTCTGGAAGCCTCAAGCTAGCTACAGAAAGAGCGAGCACCAGGATTTCCCATCAACTCCAGCCCATCCAAGACTCCCAGAGTCAGAACTGACTTACGCACACACTTCTGCTGCGTGCTCCAACTCTCTCCTTCTAAAGGGAAGGCAGGGGACTGGCGATGGGAGAAATTTGGTACTAAACTAATCTGAGCATCAGTTGGTTTTTTAACTCCAGGTCCATTTCCCCAAGGCTTGCTTAAGTAGAATTTCTGATAAGTTTTACATGGCTGGAGAAATTGGACTTAAGCAGAGTCCACTGTAGAAATAAAGATCTCAGCAAAGCCTTAGTTGAGAAACTGTATGGCCATCAGACTCTTCAAAGTTAACTTCATGCAAACATGAATACTCCAGTCCTTATAATCAATGCGACTAAGTCAACAATTACCTTTCCACATGACTGAATGCTCGAGTGGTTTAAAGGAAGCCTAATGCTGAACAAACAGTTATTCAAATATTAAAAATATTAATAGTTAGCAAGGGTTTGACAATACTCTATTTACAGTTGTGAAGTTTAGATAAATTAATGCTACCTCCCCTTACCAAAGGGAATAAGGTATTTTCCACATGCAAAATATTTTGCAAATGTTTATGAAGTTCAGTTCCATTGTAATTGACTATCTGTACTATCTACCCCACACAGTGTAAATGCAAAACATTTAAAATTACTTTTTAATCCATATTCCCCTTCTGTTTGTCTAGTCTTGATTTATTCAGAACAAAATATAAGAGCATTTATCTATAGGATACAGTGTCGTGTGTTTGTGAGACTTCTCCTCTCTTCTGACCAGTCATTTCCTCAGTGGTTGTCCAACTGCCTCTACTAAGCGGTCAAACTCTGCTATCAGAGGTGCTCGGATAGATCCTATGGAGGTCCATTGGCAAAACAGACATCAGAAAGTGGAATGGATAAGAAACCGACAATGTGATAGAGGGCAAATACAAGTTTTCTATCAGCACATCAGTGCACATAATTATAGGCTTTGCTGCCAACTCCACCTATGTTTAAGGAAGGAGCAAGTCAACCATTATAAAGAACCTGTTACCAGTTTCTTATAACTTTTGCAAGCTGCCTGACTGAAGGGTTTGCTTTTTGTCAAGTGCCTCAGGAATGATTTTTTGGGGGGAAGAGCTTCATCACAAACAGTTTAGCTTCTTCCAAGAATGAGATTATGCGGGAAATGGTGCAGCCCAATGTTGAGAAAGGGTCTTCCTACAATTGCATCCTTTGGCAAAAGATCACTATGCCAGAGATGGGCAAATGGAGGCTCAGAAACCACTTGCGGCTCTCAGGCACCTAGACCGTGGTTCTCACCAGACGTGGCTGCCTGGGGGGCGAGTTTATGCAGCTCGAAGCTGAGTCACCATTTCCACCACCAGAGCCTCCTGGGGGCCATGGGAGCAGTGGGAACGTGTCCTGTGCCATTATTATTGCTGCCTGAACTCGCCAGACCACCTGGGAGCAAGAGCTTTGATGGGGGAAGAGTTGTAGGAAGCCATGCTGCCTCATCCCCCAGACTGAAGGAAGCCGTAATTGATGTAATGCATGTTGAGTCTCTTGGCAATATGAACATTCTAGCATGCAGCTCTTGGGCTTGGAAACTTTGTCCACCCCTGTGCTATGCTGTCAGGCACCAGACGAAACTGCAGGGAGACAGTCTCTCTTTTTGGTTTTGTCATTTCTCCTTCAGGGAATAGGCAGCACGGGGGGTGGGGTGGAGGGGGGTGTCATTCTGAAATGACGGGGGGATAGATGCTCTGTCTAGCATCTGGCATTCGGGATAGTAGCCAACTACAGCCAGTTGGTTTGTTAGCTCAAGCGGTAGGATCCCTGTCTAAAGCCGAGGTGGGGAGCCTTTTCCCTCCCAGGCGTCATTCTGAAAATTAGTACAAACTACCAGGGCTTGTACAAGGATGCTTAAGAGGCGGACTCAAAGCAAGTGAACCTCTGTCCTTGTGTGCATGGCCTCATCTCTGCTCCCTTACCCAGAGCTCTATTTTCCAGTAGGAACTGGATCCAAGGGCCACATAAAAACTTGGGCAGGCTGCATTTAGCCCCCCAGGGCCTGAGGTGCCCCACACTGATCGAAAGATTCTAAACCTGCAGATAGTTCATTTGGGGGGGTAAATGTACCATGCAGTAGACTCAAATTAAATGTGAAAAGATAAAGCCAGAAAGTTACATAAAATGTTTATTTAGACTATGTGCAAGGCACTAAATGAGGCAGGCACCTTTGGGGGAAATTAGTATGCAACTGTTACTTAGAAACAGAGTAAGAAACCAAGCAGCCAAGCCAAATTCAGGGGAACTGGGGTCTCACAGTCACTGGGTCACTTTCAGAGTTGCCTAAAGAACCCTAATTCAGCAATTTCTAACTTCTTAATGTTTGACTTTGCAATCTCAAAGCTCTTTTAATGTAGCTTTTCAAATCTAATTACATAGGCTGCACCCACATCACGACGCATGGCACTAGACAGCATGGAGTTTCAACTTACAGTGTTTAGTCACTTACTGACTCATTCTGCAGTCACTATAACCTCTGCCTTAGTTTCTCTGTCTGAAAAATGGGAAGACTTACCTATTGCACAATGACAACATAAGCACCAGCGAGGTGCCAAATATTTTTTCCCTAGGTTGATCACAAGGGCACCAAATATACTGCATGGCTACGTAGTTAGGAAAGGAATGGAGTGGGTGGTAAAGATGACCTGTGCAACTGATTGGAGGACATTTTCCAAAAGGAATTACAATTGGGCATTTTGGGAAAATGAACCAAAAACCACTTGAAAGTATTTTGCATGTCCAAAGTGAAGACCAACCTTCCAACCTCACCATATATATATATACCTGCGAGCTGTACTCTACAGCTACACTGCTGTTTTTAACTTTGCTTTTCTAGCTTGCTCTAGAATAATGAGTGCCCTGGACATGTGTACAGACATATTCTTAAGTTACTAGCACTGGTAGCTCAGCATTACTATTGCATGCAAAAACAGTCCTGCATACCAAGGTTATAGTCGTCATTAATAGCAATGCCCATTTATAATTTAACATAGTCACCTCCCTCAAGCCATGCAAATGGCTTACTTCTCCTGCCAGCTGGAGTTGTTGCATTCTTCAGAGGCTGAGCCTACGGCCTCTGCAATGTTCCCAGATCAATCATTTGCCCATTGAAACTACTGGTACATGTCTTTTTTTTAAAAAAAAAAAAGAACACAAAAAACCTCTCTAGGGATGTCAATACAATCCCATTCAAAGAACTAAATTCAAGTTTTAAAAAAAGACAAACTAATTTCTTACCTTTGGGGGCCAATTTTAGCATGTCACCAGCATGGAAAGAAATCTCTTCCTCTGAAGCAGCAGCAAAATCATACTCTGCTCTCCCAACCACATGATCCTCCTCTCCACTGGCCCAGTTATTAGACACTGTTCCACACACACACACACACACACAAAAGAGACAGTCAAATGAGCTGTATAGTCACTTCATATTTCTTTCCATTCAATGTCTCTTTTTCCTTACAAATTATATTACTATAAGCCTAAGCACCAGCAATGTACCTGGCGCTTTACAGAGAATAAGATAGACACGGTCCCTACCCGAGAGCTTACAATCTAAAGACAGGGGGAGGGGAGACAGGGAAGGGGGAACAGAGGGAGAAACAAGGGATGCAGCATTCATGAGGATGTGAGAACTCAGGTACACATTCTTGGCTTGGTTACAGTAATTGGGAGTTTGCAGATAACAGGTGTTTGTGCTTTGTATAGCTATGGCAAACTAGCCATGCTGAATAAAGATGATGATGATGATAATAATAACAGGTGAGGGATAATCCTAGGTGGGGATGCTTAGCAGGAGTTAGGAAGGGCGGAGCGGAAGAGGTGGGTTTTGAGGAGGGACCTGAAGGTGTGGGCAAGGCGGATGTGGGCAGGGAGGGAGTTCCAGGTGTGCAGGGCAGCGAGGAAAAAGGGACGAAGGCAGTTGGGGGAGATGGGGAGGTGTGAGAGTGCGAGGGAGGGGATGGAAGAGGAGCAGAGTGCTCGAACACAGGTTCGGAGGGAGATCAGGGCAGAGAGGTGGGGGGGGGGCGCGGTTGTGAAGGGCTTTGTAGGTGAAGACAAGGAGCTTGTGCAGAATACGCTCGGGAAGAGGGAGCCAGTGGAGAGAGGAGAGGAGCGGCTGCACATGGTCAAAGCGACGGGCTAGGTGGATGATCCTGGCAGCAAAGTTTTGAACAGAGATGAGGGAAGAGAGGTGGGAGCGGGGAAGGCCAGCGAGGAGGAGGTTACAATAGTTGAGGCGTGAGAGGACTAGGGCGTGGATGAGTTTTGGCAGAGGAGACAGACAGAAACGGGCGAATCGTAGCAATGTTGTGGAGGGAGAAGCGGCAGGATTTGGCCACCGAGTCAATGTAGGGTTTGAAGGTAAGGTGTGAGTTGAAGCTAAAGCCCAAGCTTCATGGCACTTCTTACATTTGTAAAGCGATGGCCAATCTATTAAAGGGTGGGGGAATCTTTTCCCTTCCACAGGTCCCTCTGAAAGTTAGTACAAGCGCTGAGGGCCACACAGAAGTTGAGAGTGCGGGTGCTTAAGCTCTGCACCCAGGAAGAGCAGTGTCCAGATCATGGATCTGTCCCTTATCACTGTGTGCATGCCCTCATCTCTGCTCCTTTGCCCAGTGTTCGGAGTTGAGCTGAGGAACCAAACACTCTGGCCTAGGACTGTCAAACAAGATCAGGCCTGTGAAAAGCAGATGGCAGCAGCAGATCACTCCTAGACTCAGATCCCATCCAGGGGCCAACCACGACCCTAGCCCCAGGTGTTGTCATTCCTGCCTGACTTTCCCCGGCCAGTGTCTTGGGTGCAGGGAAACCAGTGGCTCTGCCTGGGCCAGTCCAAACATGGCACATGGGTGGAGGCCGTGTCCATAACACGCCCGCCACTGCTGTTGTCCCAGAAGTGGGTCTCGCTGCCACATGGGGCAAGACACGAAGAGGGAGGGAAGGAAGGACTGACTGTACGAGGGTGGCAGCTTCTCCAGGCCACACCATCAGCTGACAGGTGGCCAGTAGCTCTTGGCCCCAGTCCATGCAACTATTGTGGCCTTGTCCATGGTACCGATGGACCTCACTACACACAGGGGCTGCGCGGGACCTAACAGACAGAAGGGTGCGTATTAGCCCAGATTAGCCCTCTTGGGCCAGCCTTAGTCTGTGCAGCATCACCAACCTTCTCCGAACGACAAGTTGGGTATCAGCCAGCTGCCTGGCCTGGCAGAAGCGGGTAAACGTCTGGCTGCTATGGGCAATTTTGGCTATTGATATACATAAAAATACAAACAGAGAATATTCCGTAATCATTTTCTGGAAAATTTTCTGACATCTCCAATTCCTTTACCTGTTTCATCATCACTGTATGTGGACAGCAGCTTCCAAATGAGGTAGGGACCCCCGAGAACAACAGCAAAGAACAGGAAAATGGGCCAGGATTTTGCAGAGTTGGCTGCCTTATCCTCAGGGCCAATGCGAGCCAGTGTTCCTTTGCTTTCAGCCCACAAATCCTCATTCTCTGAGTTCTTCTGCAGGCCTAGCAGTCGCTGCAGCCTTCTGTAGAGATATCGTATAGTTCTGACTAACGCAAACGCTGAAAACACCTTTGTGAAGTGCACTTTGAGTCGGGAGAAGTGATTGGCTACATCCAAGACCGCTCTGAAACTGTTATAGACGGCAGAAAAAGTGGCATCCATCATCATGCTGACAGAAGCAAACGCATGCACAATGCTTTCAATCGACTGAAACGCGCCTCTGCTACTCTCTTCAGCCTGCTGAACAAACCTGCTGGGAGGAAGATCATCGGTACGAAACCGGTTGTAGCCCAAGCCACCATATCCATAGCTATAAGGGCTGTAACTTCCGTAAAAGGAATTTCCATATGTGCTGTAGCCCGGAGAAAAGGAACTGCTATAGGCAGGCCTGAAAGTATTCAAGCTGCTGGCTCCTGTTTGTTGCGACGGTCTTGGCAAAATAGGCGGGGGCACTCGAGTAAGCATGGGTTGTCCAGGTCTGGACAGCAGGTTCCCACCCAAGTCAGGAGATCTAGAAATTCAGAATTCTGAGATCAGTCGTTATATTTATATTATCCCACAAGCTCCTTAAAAATGGTGTGTTTATGAACTATTTATACCTAAGTGTATCTCTGCTGAGCACATTATTAGCTACTGATACCAGAGGAAAGTTTAAATATAAACCCTGAACTTTGTTCCTTTTAAACAGCAATACGTCTGGGTTGCTTTTTTGTTGCCACTTGCTATTGTAATACAAGTTTAGCAAGATTAACTTAATATTCTTGACCAGCTGTTCTGCTCCATCTCTCACAAAAAACAAAATACAAAAGATGACAAATTTTAGAGTCTGCACACCACAGCCTCCCCTATACTAATCTTTGCTATCCCAACCTAGGAAGAGAGGATCAGAAAAAGTATAGTCAGAGACCAGAGCTCATTTCTGCAGAACACTCAGTACTGAGGAAGCTAGTTATATAGATTGTGCACCTGATGTGTTCAATAGCTTATTTGACAAATTAGAGCGTGCTGAATTTTTTAAATTTTTTTTTTTTTTTTTTTGCAAGAGTGATGTTTCCAACCGACTGGCTTCTTAGCAATGTGGTTTCAGTGTTGTTACAAGCAAGGCATGTAAACTGTAATGATAAAAAATAAGAAATGCAATATGCTAGATCATCAACACGGAAATGGAAACCAATACTTGCAGTTTCTAAATAAGTCGCTCAGAAGGCACATACACAGCCTGCCTATGCTCAGTCAATACAATTTTTAAGAGCGCTTCACATTCCCCATAAACCTATAGAACAGAATTTGAATCTAAACTTTGGTTTCATAAACTTTCATTAGTTTTACGCTACAAAAGAGCTTGTGGTAAAGACAAGAACTGTGCACAGAAGTTTAAATTCAAAAGGCGACTTGTGCAATCTCTCTGTTGCTGCTCATTTGTATTTAAAACATAAAAAATGCCATGCAGGGTCAGACTCTGGTATATCTGGGTCAGTCTCCTGGTTCTGGGATAACGAGATTAGTTTCCTCCATTTACTTTCTTCACACCGTACATGATTTCATAAGCCTTCTGTCATATCCCTCCTCAATCCTCTCTTGTCTAAGCTGAAGAGCCCCAATATTTTTGAACCTCTGCTCGTATAGGAGCCATTCCATCCCCTTGATCATCCTTGTTGCCATTCTCTGTACTTTCTACAGTTGTACTGTCTCCTTTTTAAAGTTGTGAGACCAGAAATGCAAACAGTATTCAATGTGTGGGCACACAACGAATTTATTTAGTGGCACTGTGATATTTTTAGTTTTAATTTTACTAAGCTCATCTCTCAATAGAGAACACAGCTGAAACTTCCACGGCAAATTTAGGTAGTTTCTAGACATTGCAATAGAGTGATTGCACCAATGATTGCAAGAGTGGTGGCAGTAGAGTGATTGCCTAGAACGTTCCGGTTTTGATCCCCAGAAACATGCACACCCACTAAATATAATCACCCAGAAGCTCCTATCCCACCACTCCCAACCTGATATAATTAACATTTGCGTGGGATGCCAGGCTCTCAAGCAACAACTTGTTACAACTGAGCTTCATAAATCCACACTAGAAAACTGGCTTGTATTTTGGAATCTGCCTAGCATTGTTGCCCAATCAAAATTACAAATATAAGGAACTGGCGAGTTTTGAAACCCTAAACATGATTTGAAATACAAGACGTTATGTAGGCCTGCTAAAGTCAGACAAAACATGCAGCCTGAAAAATCCAAGGTTTTTTTCAGCTGCACAGGAACATTACTGAAGAAATAAATACTTGCCCCTCCCCCTCACACTGCCACCAGCATGTTCTAAAGAACATTATTTGACCTTTAGCATTCATCAGACCAAGAAGCTTCGCTGGAGGAGTCAGAACAAAACAGATTTCACTATACGTCCCAGGGGCAAGAAGGGGAGCAACATCACGAAGGGAACGCTACACACTCACTAAATGTCTCTTCTTCCATTCCCAGTCTGAAAGAATCACACACACCCCACCACCCCCAGCTTTAATATCCTGGAAGGAGAACCTCGGAGCAGAATCTGCAGTATGCATGGGGGGTGGGGGTCTGCAGAAGGGTCTGTGAAAGGGATTGAGGGGGGAGGATCAGAACAAGTTCTCAGCGAGAGGGTCTCCCTGCAAGTGAAATGAGAAGGAGCCAGAATAGGGTTAGTGTTGGGGACAATTTCCCAGTGAATGAGGGGATGTGGGACAGGACCAGCGTGAGAGAGTCTCCCCGACCCCAACCAACCCCCTCCCCTCCAGTGACTGGGTGGTGTAGGATCTAGGGAGCAGGATATAAGGAGCAGCTCCCCGATGGGCAAGGGGTGCAGGGCCTGTGTAAAAGGGGGCTGGGGTAGGACCAAAATGTGGGTTGTAGGGGAGGGCTCCCACAGTAAGCAGGTGGCAAGGCTTATGGGGGGGGGGATTGTGGGGGATCCCCAAAGAGCAAGGGGGCAAGGCCTTAGGGGGCTGATGCAGGGCTGGAGGACAGAAAGATGGAAGAACCCCAGTGAGGAAGTGCAGTGGATGGCAGAGCTTAAGGGGTGTTGGTGCAAGGTCTGGAGGGTTCTCCCCAAGAAAGAAAGCAAACAGCTGGGTGGTGCTCCTAGCCAGGGAAGGGGGCTCCCCCCGAGAGAGAGCAGGGTGAGTGGACAAGTGTAGGCCTGGAGAGATGCAGGCTGAGGGTACTTCTCCAGTGAGGAAACGGGATGGACACGGTCTGGGGATACAGAGTCTGTGGGGGCAGGGGGCAAGAGGGGCTCCCCAGTGAGTCCTGGACAGGGCTGGTGCAGGGGAAGCTCCCATCTGTGCTGCTTCACTGAGGGTCAGGTCTTCGGGAGTCACTGATGCATGGGTGTCTCTCCCCGCCCCCCCATGCATGGGGGCAGGCCGGGGGGGGAGGAGTGGGGGGAGAAAAGGACTCCTTAGCGAGGAACTCCGGGGGGCATGGGTTGTGCAGGTTGGTGGGGTTCCCCAATGAACAAGGGAGCAGGCCTGGGAGACAGGGCGAGAGGGGTTCCTCCGGTGAAGAAGTGCAATGGGGGGCAAGTCCTTAGGAACTGGTGCAGGATCTGGGGGACGGGGACAGAAAGGCATTCCCTGGATAGAGTGAAGGGGGTCCTCCGGTGCATAAGCTGGGGGGGGCTAGGGCAGGCCAGGGGGGGCTCCCCTAGAGCATAAGCCCAGGGGACAGGGAGGCTGAGACACAGTGTGGAAGCTCCCCCAGTGAGGAAGCAGGAAGCAGGCTGGGTGGGTCTGTGCGGGGGTCTCCAATGAGAGGACAGGCCAGTGGGCTCCTCCTGTGAAGAAGTGGGGGGCAGGGTTGGTGGGGGTGTCCCCAATGAACAGGGGGCAGGCTGGGGGGGGCCTGCCCCCAAGTGATGAAGCAGGGAGCAAAGTCCGTTATGAGCATGGGGCAGGCTTGAGTACTCCTCTAGTGAGGAAATTAGGGTTGGGGGGCTGAGCAGGGTCTGTGGGGTCCACAATGAGCAGGGGGACAGGCGAGGGGGGGCACCCCCAGTGAGGAAATGGGGGGGTGGAGTAGGCTGGGCAGGGTTTTTGAAGGGCCCCCAATGACAGGGTTGCCATATATGCAAATTCTTATAGGGCAGTTATGAGAAATAGAGATTGAAACCAATGCAGCCCTGCAATCCATATTTCTCATAACTGCCCTCTAAAATCTGCATATATGGCGACCCTACCCACTGAGCCAGGGGGCTCCCTAGTGAGGAAGCAGGGGGTGGGCTGGACAAGAGCTGTGGGGGTCCCCACTGAGCAGAGGGCAGACCGGAGGTCTCCCCAATGAGGAAACCAGGGGAGGACTAGGCTGAGGGTGGGTCACCAATGGGCAGGGGGGGCTGGGCCGGGGCTCCCCAATGGGCAGGGGGCGAGCTGGGGAGGCTCCCCAGTGAAGGAGATGGGGGGCTGGGCAAGGGCTG
>QEPC01013355.1:2728089-2749931 GCA_003113815.1 Sphenodon punctatus | reverse complement strand
GCAGGCCGGGGGGGCTGGGCGGGGGTCCCCAATGAGCAGGGGGGGCTGCGCGGGGGTCCCCAATGAGCAGGGTGCAGGCCGGGGGGGTGGTTCCCCAGGGAGAAAGCAGACTAGGCAAGATCTCTCCAGCCCCTCACTCACCGGAAAGCCGGGGAAGCCGCCGCCGCGGCCCCCGCCAGGCGCCGGTTCTCCCAGGGCTTGGGCGGCGGCTGAGAGGCCGCCATCATCTCGTCGCGCTTCAGCAGCTCCGCGCTCAGCCCGAGCCGCCTTCCACTTTCGGCGGGGGGGACGAGAGCCGAGTCATCCGCCGCCCGATCGATGCCTCTGGCTGCAGTTGCTCAGGCCTGGCCAACGGGCAGGGGCGGGGAAGGAGGTCGGAACCTTTGTGCTGAGGCCGCTGTTTCCGGCGGAAGCTGCGCGCCAGCTCCCTCAGGTGCAGTGGGGATACAATTCCCTCTTCCCTTCTTCTGAGAGCTGTCCGGGTAGGTGGGTAGAAGACGTAGAGCTGGGGGTTGGGGTCGTCTTATGGCGCGCAGGCGGAGCTGTATGGGGTCGGGGCTGGCTGAGGAGAGCTTCTGCACGGGCTGTGGGGAATGGGGGGAGAGTTCCTTATGTAGATTTTAAGAGGACAGTTATGAGAAATACAGGTTGCAGGGCTGCACTGGAGCCACTGCAACCTGTATTTCTCAGAATTATCGCCTAAAACTTGCAATGTGCTCTACTGGGGCTGCCCTTGTTGAGGCTGCAGCTAGTGCAGAATGTGGCGGCCCAGCTCCTTTCGGGGCCGGGTTGTCAGGAGCACATAACGCCTGTGCTCCGGACTCTGCACTGGGTGCCAATAGCGTGCCGAGCCCGGTTCAAGGTGTTGGTATTGATCTATAAGGCCCTTCACGGTCTGGGCCCCTCGTACCTCAGGGACCGCCTTGCCCTTCGCGCCCCAGAGCGACTCCTTCGGTCTGTCGGGGGTGCCTTCTTGGAGGTCCCCCGTGTTAAGCAGGGGCCCACAATGGAGAGGGCATTCTCGGTGGCCGGGCCGCGTCTTTGGAACTCCCTCCCAGAGGAAGCTCACCTGGCTCCAAGCCTTTTAACATTCCCACGGGCTTGTAAAACCTGGCTGTTCACCCAGGCCTTTGGGGAGGGGGCAGGGTGGGTTAGGGTTTTTAGCGTGACCCTTTTTATTTATTTATTTATTTATTTATTAGTTATCCTAACCCTGTTTTAAATTGTTTATATTATTATGATCATTTTATATTTATATTATTGTATTTTTTACTCTTTTTAAATTGTTTGCTGCCCCAAGCTGTTTTTACAGGAGGGGCGGTGTATAAATTGATAAAAAATAAAATAAATAAAACTTGCATATCTGGCCACCCTATTAGAGACACTGTGGCAGAGGGAAGAGGGATTCCTTATACACCCTATAGGAAGAGACGTAGGGGAGGATCCCTTAGGGACTATAGACATAAAGTGAGAGTGATGTGAAATTTGCAGGCACCTGGGATCCATTGGCACTCGGGTGGCCATGCCTCCTCTTTAAAAGAGGATATTTATGAAAAATACATGTTTCAGGGGACTGGAACCACTGCAGCCCCGCACCATGTATTTTTAATAAGTGTTCTCTTTTAAAGGGGAGGTATGGCCACCTTAATTGGTGCCCAGGAAACGGAGGTTCATGGGCCTAGTTGGGCTTGGGCAAGAACGGTTTAATATCAGGATAAAGTTTGGTAACTGAATTTTTGTTTTGGCTCTTGGAGTTCGATCTGAAATTTCATGCCCTAGTGGGATTCCCCTACCCCACTCCATGCCCCCGAGGAAGAGGGGATCATTTAAGGACCGTGTAGACCTAGGGAAAGAGAAGAATTCCCTACACACCCTATTGAGCAGAACTGGGCAGACCGTGGCTCAGGAGCTGCATCTGGCTCTTGGGATGTTCAAATGTGACTCTCAGCCAGGGCTTGTCCTGGCTCCATGCTGCCGTAATGGATTACGAAGCACTGGCTCCACCAGCCGACCGCAGAGCAGGAGAGGTTTGTGTGTGTGTGTGTGTGTGTGTGTATACATGTCTTGTGGCTCTCGACTGTATGAAGATTGTTGTATGTGGCTTTTGGGGATGGAAGCTTTCTCCACCTCTGCTGTAGGGAAGAGAGGGAGGGGATTCCTTAGGGACCTCGTGGCTATAGAGAGGAGTTACCTCTATGCATTCTGTAGAGCAGGGGTGGGGAGCCTTTTCCCTCCTAGGGCTTCTTTGAAAATTAGTACGAGCTCCAAGGGCCACATACAAGTTGAGGGGAGAGGTGCTTAAGTGGTGCACTCAAGGAAAGGAGAGCTTAGATCATGGATTTGTGCCATAGATCTATCCCCTATCCTTGTGTGCATGTTCATCTCTGCTCCCTTACTCTAAGCTCAGGTTTTCAATGGTTGGAGGTAGGAACTGTATCAAGGGGCCACATAAGAACTTGCAAGGGGACCGCATTTGACCCCCGGGTCTGAGGTTTCCCACTCCTGCCTTAGGACATAAGGAGAGGGGAATCCCTTAAACACAACAGTCTTTCTGGCATCATCAAATTATGTTTATCTTAAATGAGGTCACACAGAAGGCTTGTGAGCCACTGTTAGAGAGAAATTTCTCTTAGGGTTGGCACCCTACAGACATAGAACAAAGGATCCCTTGTCGATATGCTGTAGAGAGAGTTGGGGAAACAGATAGATCTTTGGCACCCTATTGGCATAGAGACAGTGAATACCTTATATGCATCCCTCGAGGTCCCCCAGGTTTCTCGGGTATCGACCCTGAGGTGGGCGTTCTCTGTGGCCGCACCGCAGCTGTGGATCTCCCTCCTGTTAGAGGTCCACTTGACCACCGACCTCCCCTCCTTCTGTAGACAGTGTAAGACATGGTGGTTCTACTGTGCCTTTCCCAAGGGAGATGGGGTGGGTGGGTTGGGTTAGGGAGGGCTAGGGGATTGAATTTTTTAAAATTCAATTTTAATTGTATTTGATATTTGTTTTAATCTGTTTTTAACATGTTGTTAGGCACCCCGAGATGCTTTTAGCAGGAGGGGGCAGCATACAAATTTTATTATAAATAAATATACTTACTGTGGGAGGTAGGGAGAGATGGATGAATCCCTATGGAAATAGAGGGGGATCTCCTATGCACGCCATAAAGGGAGAGTATTACGGTCATCCTTTGTGTAGCCTATAGACATACAAAAATGGGAGGGTCCACCTTTACATGGGGAAGATTTCTTTAGCGTTACATGGACATAGAAATGAGAAAATTCCCTGTAGAGAAAGGGGGATCCTTTAGGCACTCTAGATATAAAGAGAGATGGAATACCTATGCAGATCCTATAGAGAAAGGGGGAAAGTATCCTTTAGGCTAGTCATTCCCAAACCTTTGGCATGCATGACCCCATTCTGAAGCTTAAGTGTAATTCTGTGACCTCTAAACAGCAACAAAGACCTGCAAAGTATATCTGATATCCAGTTTTTATTGTGACCTAATTTCAGGTTCTCATCCAGAGTTTGGGAACTGCTGCCTTAGGCACTCTATAAACATAAAGAGAGGAGGGTCTAGCGTACGACTAGTAGCGCTTTAGAAATTATAAGTAGTAGTAGTAGAGAGGATTGAACGCATCCTTGTAGATAGAGCGGGAGGGGGATTTGTTAGGCCCCCTATACAGTAGAGCCCTGTTAACTCAGATTTTGAGGGATCTTTTAAAAAGTTCGACTTACCTGAAATTCAGCTTATGCAGAAGTTAAATGAATGGAGCTATTTAAGTTTTACTCCTGCACTACTTTATCCTTCTAACTAAAAATATCAGTACATTGTGAGCAAATGAATGATTTCTTGGCATCTTGTGATTAAAACACAATAGCACATACTGACCCTCCAACCTTGCAGTGCAGTACAGCACAGCAGTGCTCCTCTTCCCTACGGCTCACCTGAGCAGGCAAGCTTGCAATGCAGGTGGGAGCTGGGGGCACTGCTGCATTGCACTGCAAGCTTGGAGGGTATATACGTCTGTTATTTTAGCCACATTTATCCAAGGAATTATTAATACGCTCAAATGGACAGATATTTTTTAGTGGGGTGGATGTATTCTGTGTGTCTGAAAACTTTGAATTATCAAGGTACAGAATTTTATTTATTTATTTAAACTTGTATCCTGCCCTTTCCGCATTACTTAAGGAGGGTTATGGCATAAAAAACATATATATTTTTTAAAGTTTACAAAATCCCTTTGGAAATCCTCACTTCACCACCCCATCCCTCAAAGCCTTACATCTCACTTATCCAGGACAAGAAGCAGTACATGGCTTAGACTTGGGCTGGGGATAATCTATTTCTTTTGAGTTATGAAAACTGAACTTAAGAGGATCCCATTCGGTGTATATATATTGAGAACAGAGAGTCCAGTGGCACTGAGGAAGTCAGCTTGTGCTGACGAAAGCTCATACACTAATAAATATTTGTTAGTCTTTACAGTGCCACTGGACTCTCTGTTCTCAATATATACTGAATGGGATTCTCTTAAGTTCAGTTTTCATAACTCAAAGAAATAGATTAACCCCAGCCGAAGTCTAAGCCATGTACTGCTTCTTGTCCTGAATAAGTGAGATGTAAAGCTTTGATTTTTGCCCAAGGAAGCCAAAGTGTGGCTTCCTTGAAGACACATCTGAGGAAGTCAACCGTGCTGACGAAAGCTCGTGCACTGATAAATAGTTGTTAGTCTTTAAAGTGCCACTGGACTGTCTCTTTTTATTATAGCTATAGACTAACGCAGCTACATTTCTGGTATATATATTTGTATTGTCAAATCTAGACACCCAGAGTGATTTCAGACGTGACGGGGCGGATTCGCCCCGTCACGAAATGAAATTGGAATTCTCCGCCGGGATGACCCCGTCACGCCGTAACAGATGTGCTGGGGATCCCGGCGGGGAATCGGGGAGGGGGCGGGGCCATGCGGCGCAACATGCGGCCGCACGGCCCCGCCCCCTCCCCGCTGCCCGCCCTCTGGGGAGATGAGCGGGCGCTGCAGCCAATGCCGCTGCAGCGCTCGCCCGCTTTGGCCACGGGCTGGAATCCCTGTGGGGATTCCGACCCGTGGCCGCCGTCCAGACGTGACGGCGGGGAATCACATTCGCCGTGCGACGACCTCCGGCCCCGCCGCTTCGGCCGCTCACGCGGCGAGTGTGATTCCCCGCCATGGTAACATCTGGGGGGAAACATCCGTTTCCCCCAACAGACATTACGGGGTCGCTGCCACCACAGGGGATTGACTGTGGTGGCCTTTGACTACGTAACGTCTGAAATCACCCATAGTCAAGAGAGGAGGGTCCTTGTATACATTCTCTTCAGAGAGAGGAGTTGGGGTTGCCATATACAAATTTCAAAAATAAGATGCGCTTCAGGGTTCTGAAATGAAAGATGTCTCTTAAAATACAGGGTGTCTGGCTACTTTCCATGGAATCCCCCAGGCATCCTGTGTTGAAAGATAAGGATCCCAAAAACATAGCGAGTGGAGAGGGTGTGCATGAACAGCTTGTGCTGGTAAACATATATTTAATTATGGGTGGAATACATTTTGAGGTCATAACCCTTCACCCTTAAAAGTAAGTGGGAGTTTTGGCATTGACTTCAGTGGATGGAGGATTTGCACACAATGATGTATAGGAGGTTCCTCTTGTTTACACACGGTAAATGTAGGGCAGTATTTATGGGAAAGTAAATAGAAATTATTATTACTACTATTTATTATTATTTTAAATTTATTCCCTGCTCTTCCAAAAAGCAACTTCCAACTACATATAAAACGTTTAGTTAGGGTTGTGTTTTTTTTCCGATGGTAAAAAAATTAACTTCTTTCTTGGCATACTCGGTATCTAAAAATATTTAATGATTAAGCATAAAAATAGCCTTGTACCAAGGCACTCTGTGATCCTTATTGTATAACAGGTATTCTCAACTTTGATATTCGAGTACACTTACTGGCAGTAAATTCTTAATTCTAAAATATGTCCCACTTTTGAAGGCACAATTTTCACTATCAATCTTAAGTGCACAGTTTTTAAAAAACTATTATTTTTTTCTTAATGCATGTGTTTCCAAGAATCCTAGCCACGATGGTTTGAAAACTCACTTTTTTTTCTTGCAACAGTAGCTTGGGGTTTCTTCCAGACCCCAACACTTCCCTTTGCCCTTTGGGTGCATTTTAACCTTTTCTTTGCTGGTTGCAAGGCATGCTCCCTCTCTCTCTCCCTCCTTCCCAATATTTTGCATTTGTTTACTGAGCTGTCATGAGCAACTTGAAAGGGCATTGCAAGCAACATGTTGTTTGTGAGCTGAGGTTGGAGACCACTGAGTTAGACAGACATCTCTCAAGGATGGTGGTATATGCAGTCCACTTGATCCAGGAGGCAGTCTACTGGGACCCCTCTTGCTGGCTCCGTTGCTTCAGGCTTAGACTTGTCCCATAAGAACATAAGAAGTGCCATACTAGATCAGACCAATTGTCCATCAAGCCCGGCATCCTGTCTCTGACAATGACCAATGTCAGTCGCTTGGAAGAAGTACCCAAGAGGTCACAATGGAGCGATCTGCTGGCTTTCAGGTTGGTCTAGGGCACTTCGGTAACCAGTCTTGGGCATGTAGAGGGACGCTCGCTTCAGAGAGCACCTTGCCCGCCCCACTGGAGGAGCTGTCCTAGTCTGAATCCTCCCTGGAGACACTCCTTTGGGCTCCGTTCCCACATTCTTCCCTGGAGGTATGCTGTGATCTAGGTTTTAGTCTATCAGTAAATTGGGATCTACCGCAGTAGCC
The DNA here is from genome assembly GCA_003113815.1 of Sphenodon punctatus. Taxonomy (NCBI): domain Eukaryota; kingdom Metazoa; phylum Chordata; class Lepidosauria; order Sphenodontia; family Sphenodontidae; genus Sphenodon; species Sphenodon punctatus. Next base: position 2,743,102 of record QEPC01013355.1, on the reverse strand, counting down.
CTGTTGTGGATTGGGATCTACCGCAGTAGCCCTGTAACAGGCCAAACACAGTAGCCCTATTACAGGCCAAACACAGTAGCCCTGTTGTGGGTACTGTGGATCCTGCTAATAGCCGGGGTCGGATGAAGTAACGTTTAGTTGGTTCCAGCCCTCTGACTCTGAGTGGACACCATCCCACGGTGGTTGTGATTGCTGGAATGTTCAATACATTGACTTGAGCTGGTTTTGCTTCTGCCTTCGTGGAAAGGAACTTCCCACGTGTTTGCTGTTGCTTTCCATTTAATCTCTTTGCTTTGTTTCCTGCCTGGAACTGCGCAAAGAGTGAGCCCAACATCCCTAGGGCGGGAGGATTGACGGAGAGCCTCCCTCTTTTGCGGGTGGGTGGCATTATGAATTAGGCTCCAGTCCTCAAAATGTTGCACTGTCATAATGTGACTGGGGCTCGTGCCAGTACAGGACTTTGAGGGTGGGAGCCTTAGTGATTTGGAAAGAGGTTTATTAAAATCTATTTGTTCATAGCCCTGCACAGTACTGGCTTGCACGTGATCCAGAGTCACGGTTCTGTCCCACATCCCTTGCATGTGTCGTTTTCAGAGAGTCTTATCTAATTGTCAGGGGGAGGGGGACACAAGCACACATCCACTCGTGCTTTCTTCCTTTCTCACGCCCCTGCTTGTGGTACCTCTTCTTCTGGATAGGGGTGGTTCCCCAAATTTGCCTGTCAGGATAGTGTGTGGGTGTCTCTCACTGAGACTGGGCCCTGTCATCATAGGAGGCAGAGGCAGAACAGGGCCCACACCGAGCACTCGTGGCCAGTCACTCCTCACACAGGAGGAAGGGTAGAGCTGCGGGTGGTTGTGGGGTAAGGGGGCAGAGACCCAATTCCACACTAGTGCGGGGTAGTACAGGGAACACTCACAAGAAGGTGGCTACACGCCCAGGTTTGAGGGGGGGGGGAGATGGAGACACAAGCACACACACACTGTCACTCGAATCCATACACACTCACTTATAATCCAAGGTAGGAAGGGAAGGGGAACAACAAACAAAGCAATGTCAAAATACGCCAGCACTTAGAAACACACTTAACTCTCAAGCGGCCGGTTTCCACTCTCCTTCACCAGCCGTGGGCTTGTCCCTCTGCTGGTGTTATATTGTCGAGGCCCTGCCCCCTTGTTGCGCCGCCAGGCGTGCGGAGCGACACACAGATTGCGGCGGCGCTCCCGCAGCATCTGTGATTGCCCCGCCCCAACGTTGGGGTTGTCGGGGCGGAGGCTGGGAGTGCCAGTATCTGCGCCCGAGCCCCGGCTGCGTGGCCCGGCTGCACCACTGGAGCCGGAGGAGCAGGGGAGGGGGGGTCCCTGCTGCCGCTGGGCCAGAATCCGTACTCGGTCGGGTGGACGGGGGCCCCATCTAACACTAATTTTGTGGATTAAGTTTAAAATATTTCTCTGGAAATGGAGACTGTGCTGTGTTTTTTTTTAAATTTTGCCATCTTTCTTATCGTTCCTGTATCTATCCCTAGTTCAGATCTCTACAGCCTAACACAGTTGTTGCTCCAATGAGGTGACTGAAATTTCATGAAAGAATCGAAAGCGAGTCAGTATATTAAATGTCAAACACAGGTGGCCAAAATTTCCGGCCCTGGAAAGGAAGGGGAAACAGGTGATTCTTCCTGTGGCTGCTTGCCTGCCTTATATACAGGCAGGCTGCCAATTCGGAAACTGAGGACATGGAACTAGGCAGGAACTAGAGGATGAACATGGCTTTACCAGCACAAGAAAGGCCCTTAACAGAAACATTGTGGGCCCTGATTGGGAGTGTGGAGGTGGCACTAAGGAGCCAGTTTGCCGATTCAAGCCCAGGCTCCTTACAGTAATGCTCCATTCAGTTAGTTTGCCAATGCACGTTCTGTGCAGTTGATAGGTTAAGCCTCATTCACGTGTCTGTAGACTCCCTTGTGTCAAGCCCCTTTGTTTTAGGCAACTTTTTTAATTTAATTTTTTATTTATTTTTCAATTTAATACCCCGCCCCTCCTGCCAGCAGGAAGCCCGCAGGGTGCCTTACAATATAAAACACAAATAAAATCCAATATAAAACAAACTGCCAAAAGGAGGGCGACATTTACCAACACCCCCCCTCCACCCTTTGTGAAAATGAATGTAAAAATTAATTAAATTATTAACTTATGGATTACTTCTGAGCAAAAGCTGGGGGAGGAAAAATCTTGGCCCGGGGTAAGCTTCCCTACTTCCCCCAGCCTCCCCTTGGCTATGGGCTAGTTTATACATCCAAAAAGGGGCTCTTCTATATAACTGAACTGGCAAATACCAGTTCATTCTGGTACATATCAAACACCAGATTATGCCCGAATCAAGGGCCCGATCCTTCCCGTTTACAGACTCTTTCTCTCTGGGGTTCCAAGAGCTTGTAAGCTCAAGTTGCTCACTTGTGTTTCCAGTGTTAGACACAGACTCTTCTTCATAAAGATAAGAAGAACGTTTATTGATTACATAAGCAAGATAGTTGATACAGAGCGGTAACTAGAAATCAAAGGTAAATATAACGCATTCCTAACCTATACTGGTTGAGTTCCTAGATTAGAATCTTACCCTATAAAGGTCCATAAGAATCAGTGCATACGCAGCCAGTTTGGTGATGTTGGCCGGGCTCCGGTTCTCAAGGTTAGAAATCAAAGTCCTGGTCTCGGTGCATGTCTTCCAGGCTTGCTAGCTGGCAGGATCTAGGATGCAGATGAGGTTGCTCAAGATGGCTCTGTCTCTCCTTTAAATACCTTTCATGGTCTCTTTGTTTGAACTTTCCCGCTCATGAGCTTGTGTGTTTCCTTGCGTAGGCAACCCAGGCAAACAGGAAGCTTAATTTGCAAGTAAATGGGTTTCTGTCTGGGGTGAATCCACAAACTTTATCTCTTTCCATTTCCTGGAGTTTCATCAGTGTTACAGTACATGGTTTGAGTTTTACAGTTCTCAGTTGTAATATTACGTACATGTTGAACCTTTTGCTTTACATATTTACTGGGCTTGTAGCCTATCTTCACGCACGGAGCATCCGCCATTGTTGCCTGTTGCTCCATGCATGGGGGGAGCACGGGAGCGTGCATGCAACCCTGCCCACAGGCTGCGACATACCCATGAATGGCACCGCCCACCCGCCCGCACACATTGGTGAGGGCAGGGGGGCATCCATCCATTTGAAAAGGGCCTAAGTGAAGCATGTGTACCTACAGATTCTCAACCTCATGAATGTACTCTTATCTCTCCCAATGGTCACCTCTCCCTTGTCTCCCCCTCCTTTGTGTCTTAGATTGTAAGCCCCTTAGGGATAAGGACTGGTCCGTAATTATTATACAGTACCAGGTACATCGCTGGCACTATATAAATAATAATAATCATAATCCACAAACCCCTGACACCAGAGCATTTTGCAAAGGTTTACACTGGTAATTTGTACTGTGAATAATTTCACTGACCTCCTAGGACTGACTCCAGGAATGACATCACTGAAAATCAAGGTGGTCCTTCCATGAGGTGGAAAGGTTCTCCCAAACCTTGCAACAATAGGGACTCAACTATGTCCTTGTTGGGCTTAGGCTTGGGTGACGGCAGAGAACAAGAAATGTCAATGATGAGAGGAGCAGTGCAGTCTTTTGGCAAATAAAGTGCATTCTCATAGGGAGTTGACAGGCGACACAGCAATCACGGATGTGAGTGTGCGTGTCGCACTCACCCATGTCTGTGAGTGCCAAACCTAATAAGCAGCTGGTGAAGATGGGGGCAGGACCCAGCTACAGACCTCACTCCCTGCTGTCCTGACCCTTCTCCTCCTTCCAAGCTGAGAGCCCTGCTCACTGACCACTGCTCCGTCTCCTTCCCCTGGCTGTCACTCGCTTCTTTTCTGGTCAGGAATCCCACTCACCAGTCGTCACTCCGGCTCCCTTCCCCTGACCGGCACTCACCTCCTTCCTGGATGGGAATCCCGCTCACCAGTTGCCACTCCGACTCCCTTCCCCTGACCGGCACTCACCTCCTTCCTGCTGGGAATCCCGCTCACCAGTCACCACTCCGACTCCCTTCCCCTAACCGGCACTCACCTCCTTCCTGGCTGGGAATCCCGCTCACCAGTCACCACTCCGACTCCCTTCCCCTGACCGGCACTCACCTCCTTCCTGGCTGGGAATCCCGCTCACCAGTCACCACTCCGACTCCCTTCCCCTGACCGGCACTCACCTCCTGCCTAGTCAGGATCCCCCAACAAATAGCATACCCACGTGTCGGACCACATGCCAACACATGATCGTGATTGTGCATAAGCCCACGTGGCAGTCCCTTTTCCCAGTGGCTTTGCCCTCGTGGCTCGGGAGGAGTTGAATCGCTGCAGCATGTTTTATTGTATTGCAGTTTATATGAGCAAGTAAAAAATGGAAATTTATTGGCCCTTTGTTGAAGCCCTTGCCTGGAAGATCTGTAGAGGAGTATCTCTGATCTCTCCTGGGGGGATCATGATAGACAGGGGATGCTGTCCGTGGCAAAATATTTGACCCCAGCAATGAAAATTAGATCTGTCTGGTTGGGGGACTATGCCACTAGTATATAGGGAGAATCATATTGGTGAATTGTCTTGAGCCATAATTTCTACAGATTATGGTTGCTGTCATTGCTATTTATTCTGTAGAGCTGTTTTGGTTCCTTGTTAACTTGTTGTTTTTCTGTCTTATTGTAACTATTTTGTATGTTTGCAGAGGCCAATGGCCACACAATAAACTTACTACCTTACATACCTATCTACCTAGTGTGTATGTTATAAGAACATAAGTGCTATACTAGGTCAGACCCATGGTCCATCTGGCCCAGCATCCTGTCTCTGCTGGAAGCCACCTTTGGTAGCTTCAGAGAAATGCACAACTGGTCATAATGGAGTGATCCATTTCCTGCTCTTCATTCCCAGTTATCTGCTGGAGTATTGGGTTAGGAAAAAGAAATCACTGTGATAGTTTCTCTCCTTCATAGCTTACATTTCTAGCTAGAAAAGTGAAACATGAAAACTTCTTACTCTTTGTTTTTACATTTTAAAATGCAGGCTCTCCCAGAATGTTTGCGCTGACAGAAAAGGACCGACCTCTCGCTCAGATGCTACTGGATTTTGGTGCTTGTCCACGATGCATTCTCAGATTCTGTGGTGCGGGGTTACAGACGCCCTACAGATGTCCACACAAGGTTTTGGGGATTTGTTTTTTAATTAAATAGATATGTCCTGTTAATTGTTCTTTTTACACATCTTGGTAAAAATGTGTTCATGTACACCACACAGAGCCAGTGTGGTGTAGTGGGGAAGGTGCTGGACTTGGACCTGGGAAGCCAGGGTTCAAATCCCGCCCTCGCCATGAACTTGCTGGGTGACCTTGGGCAAGTCACAACCTCTCAGCCTAGAGAGCTGATGTGGTGTAGTGGATTAGGTGCTGGACTTGGATTTGGGAAGCCAGGGTTCAAATCCCGCCCTAGCCATGAACTCACTGGGTGGCCTTGGGCAAACTGCAACCTCTCAGCCTCAGTTCCCCATCTGTAAAATGGTAATATGTACTTGTCTGTCTCTCCCTGTGTTCCCCTCAACCCTTCTCTGCCTTTGATTATCAGCCCACTGGGCAGGGACCTTTCTCCAAAAATCTGTGACTGTAAAGCACTGCGTATGCCTAGTAGCCTTCTGCATGTTCAGCGTTCCATGTTTAAATTTTCTGTGTAACATAAGCAAGCAGTTCAACTTTGAGTTTTGCAAAGAAATCTTTCAGCACGGACTAGCTCGACCCTTTCATTTCTATTCAGCATTCTGCTGCCAAGGTCATCCACCTTTGCTTTGATCATGTTTAACCCCTTCTCTTCTCCCTCTACTGGCTCCCTATCTCTCCCATCAGGCTTTCTCTAGCTCCTCATCCCCACAGGCTGCTCCCTGAGAATCCTTCTATTGTCCTTTCATTCAGAGTTCCCTTCTCACCTGTAGCTAAGAACGTACACCTGCAACTTCTCCGTTCCCTGAATGTATCCTTATCTCTCCCTATGTTCCCCTTCCCTTGTCCATCCTGGATTGTAAGACTGCCTGGCTGTTCTCTAATTAATGATTGTTCAGTGCCAGGCATGTTTTATTTGTTTGTTAACAGCATCTCGGGGTGGCCAACAAGTTACAAATTAAATAAAATACAATAATATAAATAACAAGTACGAAAATACCATAAAATAGCATTAAGAATCCGCATGGTGGAGCACCAAAAAATACAAAAACCCTTTCCCTCCCTACCCCTCAGCCCCCCACCCCTTACCCGTCTCCCTCACCAACAGCCAGGTCGTGCGCTGACGTCGAAAGGAGGCGAGGTCCTGGGCTACCCAGGCCTCTGCTGGAAGGGAATTCCAGTCTTGGTGCAGCCACCGAGAACACCCTCTCCATAGCGGCCCCCCTTCCCCCCCCCCCCCGAGATACCCGGGGGACTTTGAGAAAGATGCTTCTGGCTGACCACAGGGGGCGCTCCAGAAATGGGGGAGTGAGACGGTCCCGCAGGTCGGTAGGGCCTAGGCTCTGTAGGTAAGCACCAACACCATGAATCGGGCCCGGAAGACTATAGGCAGCCAGTGCAAAGAACGGAGCACCGGTGTAATGTTCTCACGGCGACTCGGCCCCCGTAAGGAGACTGGCAGCGCCTTACAATAGTCCAGTCTCGAGGTGATGAAAGCATGGATAATAGCGGCCAGGTCGAAGTCTGATACAAGCGGCCGAAGCCGCTACACCAGATGTAACTTTTAATTTATTTATTTATTTCATTACAACATTTTTATCCCACCCCTCCTGCTCCAGGCAGCTCGGGGCAGCTGACAACATAATAAACAAACATGAAAAGCTAAAAGTAGCACAATTAAAACACATTAAAAAGGAAGGCACTGAACAACAAACCCTCCCTCCATCCCTAACCCACTCCCCTCCCCCCCCCAATACCCCACCTCCCTCCCATCCCACCCAGAAAACTATAGGCAGCCAGTGCAGATCACTGGTGTAATGTGCTCACGGCGACCCGTCCCCATAAGGAGACAGGCCGCTGCATTCTGCTTTAGCTGTAGTCTCCAGACCATCGCCATAGATAGCCCCACGTAGAGCATGTTGCGATAGTCCAATCTCGAGGTAATGAAAACATGGATGATGGGGGCCAGGTCACTATCTGTACATCCGGCCGAACCCGTTGCACCAGATGTAATTGGCAAAACACATTCCTCGTCACAGCCCCACCTGGGAATCCAGGCGGAGCTGCGGATCGAGGAGCACGACCAGACTACGGACTTGGGAAACCAGCGGAGGGCAAATCCCATCCCATCTCACCACAGCCTCCACCTAGGCATCCAGGCGGAGCTGGGAATCCAGGAGCACTCCCAGACTACAAGCCTGAGGGACCAGTGGAGGATGAACCCCATCAGTGACGGCGGACGCCAACCCCACTGCCTTCCCCACTAGCATCACTTCCGTGTTGTCGGGATTCAGCTTCAGACGCCTCATCCAGTTCCCCACAGCCACCAAACATCAAGTAAGCTCTGAGACTGCCCGGTCTGGGACAGATGAAAAAGAGAGGTAGAGTTGGGTGTCATTAGCATATTGATGACACCGAACACCAAACCCTCTCATGACCTCGCCCAGCAGCTGCATGTACACATTGGGCAGAAGAGGGGACAGAATATAACCTTGCGGGACTCCACACGAGAGGTCCCACGGAGATGAAGAGCAGTCCCCCAGCACCACTCGCTGAGTTCCGCCAGCTAGGAAAAGAACGGAACCATTAAAAAATGGTCCCGCCCACCCCGGCACACTCCTACAAGCGAGTCGCCAACATCTCGTGGTCGACGGTATCAAAAGCAACCGACAGATCTAACAGAATCAGAAGGGTCGACCGTTGTTGGTGCCTTAGGAATAACTTATAATATAGGGTGTTTTTAAATGAGACGCAGCCACGCATGGCCTCTCACCGTCCACACGTCCAACTGCTCGTGTGACAGTGGTGTATGGGGAGGCGCACTCCCATGACCCACGCAGCGGCCACTCATGGCCACATACAGAGCACTCCTGAAAAATCTGGAGTGCCCCATCTGGGCCGGAGTGGCCGCCACCATGGACGGAGCAGCCATGGTGGGAGATGCTCGTTGGAAACCCTCCACATGCACGTTGTGTACATGGGCGCCCCACAGCCGCGCCACTCATTGGCCATGAACCCCTTCCCCCCCATGGCGCTTGCTTAAAAACACCCAAAGCTAGAAGTGTTAAAGTGCTTCATGAATGTGTGTGTGTGTGTCCGTGCACCTCTTTCTTTACATATAGAAGCAGTTGATGGGGAGAACTGTATTACAGAAAAACGTTTACATACAGATTTCATTGTTCTTTCCTTTTTGTTTAGGAGTTGCTTAGTGAGGTGCACACGTTCCTGAAGAACAACAAGGAAGAGGAGGGCAGATGTTGTGAAACAGCTGATCCTCCATATAAAAGAATCCGACTCCAGGACCCGGAAGTTGCTGAAGGTCTGAATCAAAATGGCAGCCTCCAGTCTTCCCTCATGGAGAGCAGTGAAAATGTTGCTTGCGAGAACTCTCCTCCAAACGTTTGCAGCGTGTGCTTGGGAATTTTGCAGGAGTCCTGCGAGAGGGATTTTGTTAAAAAGGTAAGTGGTTCTTCTTTTGTGTAGGTGAGGTGGGTCCTTCTAGGACCTCATCAGTAGGGCCGGGGCCAGAATAGTGCAGGTTGTGTGACCTCGTGGGGTCCATGAATAAACTTGAAATGACCGCATGGGTGCTAAGCACTGATTTAATAAAACATGGGTTTACGGAGCCTCAAATCTGGAGAACCCTGACCAGCAGAAGGACTACGGCAGTTCAGGAAGGGACCCCCAATAGACAGGGATCCATAAATAAATTAGAAATAATAACCTGTGTGTAACATGCGGACCTGCAATACAAAGAGCCCTGATCTCTTGATGGGGCTGTTACATGCTGGTTCATCTGTTATCAAAATGAAATGTATCTGTCAAATATTCCTATATTAGAAGAAGGCCCACACAACCATTTCATGCAGAGTGCCAACTTCCATGGATTCCAACACTGCTCTTCAGCATGTTTGGTAGAAGGTCTCGGTTAGGGCTGGGTTGAAATGGCCCTTCCTTTTTCATGGAACTTCCCCCCGAAAATGGAACGGCTGGTGAACTTCTGATTGGAATTCTGATTAATCAGGATTTTCTATCAGAATTCCGATCGATAGTTTTGCCTGTGCGCAAAATGGTGCTTAACTGTTCGGTACGTGCACGAAATGGCGGTGGCCGTAACGGCGCCACCATTTTGCGTATGGCCACCGCCATATTGTGCATGTACAGAATGACCAAGCACCATTTTGTGTGTGTGCAAGACGCACACAAAAAAATTTAATCAGTCCAGCAAACGAAAATCAGAATGATGATGGGTTCTGATTTTCATTCGTTCTGGTCAAACCTGCAAGATCTGTCGAAAATGGAATCTTGTTGGAAATGGACTTTCGGTGAATACATTAAGACCCGGTTCCTCTTTTGTTTCTCTGGTCACTTATGCATATGATTGAGTTTGCTGCATATCTATTTAAAATACAGTTGAATCTGGAGAAGATAAAGAGTGCTTCTGTTTGTTTCACTCGCCTATATAATTACTAGCTTCTGTTGACCTGGTGTCTGGAGATCTCACTTACAATCCACAAATTTGAATTAGTCACCAATGGTGTAATATCATAGCTCACTCTGATGTAACTTGAACTGCCTTAAACTCTCCTGAAGCTCACCCAACTAGGCCTCGGCCAGACCATCTGTAGGAGGAGGTTTCAGAAGACAAAGACTTTCTGGAACTACCAGCAGCAGCTACTGAAATGTTGAAGCTGTGGATTGTGAGGCCATGTTTAATCCAGGTTTTTTATTACTCGAAAATGAATGAGGAGTGAAACACAATGCTAGTTGATTCATCATTTTATTTATTGAGGTATTAGGATTTTTAACCCATCTTTCCAAGGTGGCTTACAGCATAAAAATATTTATAATTATTTAGACATGTATATAATATATATCATTTAATTATATATATTTACATGTCTAATATATATAATTAGACATGTGAATATATATAATTAGACATGCATAAAATATACAGAAATAATACTTGTAAAATATAAACTATATAAAATTCCTATTAAAACCACTCCCTGAATCTTATCTCTGCTGGCAAAAGGCCTGGCTAAATAAATTTTCATCTGGGAAATGCTTGGGCATTGGCGAACATCCCAAAACTGTGGAGCAGCCACTGAGAACGCCTCTCTGAGCACCCTTGCCATACGGACTTGGTGCAGTGATGGGAACTTACAAGAAGGCCCCACCAGCTGACATCAGGTGCCTACCTGGCATCTAGTGCTTGAGGCAGTCTTTTACATATGTAGGGCCGGAGCCATTTATGTATTATTTTATTCAAATTTATACCCTGCTCTTCCCCTTACAACATATAACATGCAAAAACTTATTAAAAAACACTTAATCCTTCCCCGCCCCCCAAAGCCCTATCTCTGCCTGTCAAACTCCTGGCCAAACAGAAAGGTCTTGCGTTGTCTCCAGAAGAACGAGGAGCAGGCTCAGGCTTAGACGAACCTCCAAGGGAAGGGAGTTTCATAACTGTAGGGCAGCCACTGAGAACGCCTCTTTGTGTGCACTTCTTGTGGAAACTTGGTGGGCAGATGGTACCACAAGAGGGCGCTCCTAGCTGGACCCAGTGGGACATGAGGGAAGGCCCAGTCATTCAGATATTTGGGGCCTAAGCTATTTAGGATTTTACAGGTCAAAACCAGCACCTTGAGTTGAGCCTGGAAAGCTATGGGAAAGCAATGCAGACTGTGGCGCACCGGCATAATATTGCTCCCATCCCCTGTCATCTTGCTTGTGTTTGGCTGTGTAAGTCTCATGGATGGAGGATGTCTAAAGAAGCATGTGTTTCTGTTTCTTTTTATATTTTTCAGATGTAGGGACAAGGTTGATTGTCCTTAGAGAGCTATAAATATCTAAATTACCAAAAGAAAAATAGCCATGAATTAGCGGTTAAAAATGCATCCGGAAGCGTGTTAGAAACCCGGGCATACAAAAGAGAAAGGATGCAGCCCTGAAACCACCTACTTCAGAGTAATCTCATTGATTTCAAAACACTGGTTAATCTAGAGTAAGGGACTTCTGGATTTCAGCCTTGGTGGCTGGTAGGACAAAATGAAAATGAAAGCTTGTGTGTGGGGGGGTTGGGTTTTTTCAAAGTACGCACATATACAAACGACTGACACTTGACTGGAGATGTTCACAAAGATCCTAGTAGCTTCCTTGAGACAAAGGGGTAGACATGTTCCTCCTCACCCACCCACCCACCCTTAAATGCAGATGATAGCGGTGGTGTCATGTTTACAGAGCAACCGGGTACAAGTCTAAAAAAAGGAAGACTAGGCAGAGTAAATAATGATTTGCCTTAGAGGATCTAGTATAGACTGGCAAATATAGGGTTGAATTAAAAATCATCAGGCATTAAGTTAGTTACAAGTCTGCTTCTTTGTACTTCAGGTTAGAGCGTGAATGGGTACCCTTCAAAACCAGTATCCGCATCAAATATGTGCTGCTTAATCCACCACTTGTGGATCAGGTAACAGGTGCTACTCCCATAGTATCCAATCTGTACTTGATTCGGATTTAAAATGGGAGGGGGGATGGGGCGTGTGCGAGTGCTCACTAATTTTATAAGCCAGATGCTAAAAAGGAGCTCGGACAGGCAGAGGGTGGCATAGAACCTGGGACTCTGGGCAGAGCTGTCCCAAAGCAGAGCAGCCACACCAGAAGGGTTCTGTCAAGGCACCAACAGTAAACTCTCTATACAACCAATATGCAGTACCCAGCCCCATGACCAAAGTAGATTGAGGGAAGCCAAAAATAGCTCCTGTCTCCCTGTGAGCTCTCGGGCAGGGACCATGTCTATCTTGTTTTTTTGTGAAGCACCAGGTACATCGCTGGCGCTATATAAAGGCTTATAATAATAATAATTAATAAGAAGGACAATCAAAATTGAATGGAAGGTGTATCACTATCTGAAAGGCCGCCTCTTTCTTCATGTTCCCTCGTGGCCTCCGAGTTCAGCCAGGAGCACCCTCTTGCAGCTACTGTCTGCCCACCAAATTTCTACTACAACGGCGTGCAGAGAGGCCTTCTCAGTCGGTGCCCCGCAATTATGCAACTCCCTCCTCTTGGAGGTTCATCTAAGCCCGAACCTGCTCATCTTCCAGACGCAACACATCTTTTCGTTTGCCCAGGCATTTGTTAGGCAGGGATAGGGGTTGGGGTGTTGTGGGTTAGGGGATTTTTATCTGTTTTTATTTGGTTTTATTGGGGTAAAATATTTTGTGATTTTTGTGCTTCCTTACATATTGTGATCTGCTCTGAGCCGCAAGGGAATGAGCGGGATAAAATGTAAATAAATATTTACGTTTATATAAATAAATACATTTAAATAAAACAACAAGGCTCGGGCTTAGTAGCAAGAAAATAAATCAGCATAATTGATAACCTGGGTCCAAGAAGTAAAGAAGAGTACGCAGTGCTATAGTTACCCTGCATGTCTGTGAGCTGCCAACCTCTTACTCCAGAATTGTAAGGAATTGGCAGATCATCCCCATGAGTCTTAGGGGCTTTTTTAAATAGGCAAAGTATTCCATACTGTTCTTTGACCGGTGTATTTGGAGTTTATACTGGAGGGGAAAGGTCATGTCTTGGCAACAGAAAGCCTGACTGACTTGCAAAAATATGGGGTGAAAAGCTTTCTTTGTTTAAAACGGGTGAGGATCCTCAGGCTAATGGGGCCAAATGTTTCCCGTGGCTTGTTCGAGATCCACTAGATCCAGTGCCTACCCCCAAGCACTGGAAAACTGAACTCTGGGTAAGAAGCAGAGATGAAGGCATGCATGCAAGGACGGGGGACAGATCGTGATTCCTGAGTGTACTCTTTAAGCACCCCTCATTTCTATGCTGCCTTCAAAGGTAAATAGGGAGGAGCAAAAGCGTTGCCAGAGTAGATGCAGAAAGTTAATTAGGTGGGCTAAGAGGGAATTTGAGGAGCAACTTGCTAAAGATGCCAGAACTAATAATAAAAACTTTTTCAAGTACATCTGAAGCAAGAAGCCTGCTAGAGAGTCAGATGGGCTATTAGATGACATGGGGGTAAAAGGGGCACTCAGGGATGATAAAGATATTGCGGAGAAGCTGAATGAATTATTGCTTCAGTGTTCGCTGCAGAGGACGTTGGAGTACACCCACATATACTCACACCAGACCTAGTCTTTGTAGGTGATGAATCGGCAAAAGTGTCACAAATTAACATGACTCTGGAAGAGGTTCTAGAGCAAATTGACAAATTAGATAGTAACAAATCTCCAGGACCTATTCACCCAAGAGTTCTGAATGAACTAAAATAAGACATTGCGGACCTACTAATTGTATTCTATCGCTGAAATCTGCCACAGTACCGGAGGATGGAGGGTAGTGAATTTTAAAAGGGCTCCAGAGGCAATCCTGGTAACTGCAGACAGGTGAGCCTCACGTCAGTGCTGGGCAGACTGGTGGAGACGATTGTCAAGAACAGAATTACTGGGCATATTGATAAACATGGCACAACGGGGAAAAGTCAGCATGGATTTAGCAAAAGAAAGTCGTGCCTCTGTAATCTACCGGAGTTTTTGAGAGAGTAAATAAGCATGTGGATATGGGTGAGCCAGTTGATCTAGTGTATCTGGATTTTTAGAAGGCATTTGATAAGGTCCCTCATGAGAGACTCTTGAGGAAACTAAGAAGTCATGGGATAAGAGGCTGTCCCCTATCATGGATCAGTAACTGGTTAAAGGCTAGGAAACAAAGGGTAGGACTAAATGGTTAGTTTTCGCAGTGGAGAGAAGTAAATAGCGGAGTGCCGCAGGGCTCTGTACTGGGACCAGTGTTGTTTAATGTCTTCATCACTTAGCTGGAAAAAGGAGTAGAGTGAGGTGATCAGATTTGCAGATGACACACAGTTGTTCCAAGGTAGTTAAAACACGAGAAGACTGTGAAGAACTGCAACATGATCTTACGAGACCGGGTACCTGGGCATCTAAATGGCAGATGAGATTTAATGTGGAGACGTGCAAAGTGATGCACATTGTGACGAAACGCAGTAGGGGGCGCTGTACAGCGAGGCCACCCGCCTTACTGGGTTACATCTAAAAATCGCTGCCGCCACCTGGAACCAGGAAACTAGAGGGATTCACACCTTCCCAGATATGCGAACCTCCAACACAACTCTGGCTCTTCGCCCACAGCTCCCCTGGCGCCCCTCTTGTCGAGGTCAGTCGCCCTAGGGTCGCTCTTCGTAGGCAGAGCTGCAGAAAACCGTGTGGTCTTGCAAGGACTCTCCTTCGTGGGTACAAATCCTTCCAACCTTTAAAGTTACCAGAGGCTTTTTCTTTCCAGCCACTGGTCTTTTCACTCAGGCACATATAAGCCCATTTTACAAAACAAAAGAGATACTTTATTGGCCGAAAGCAGAGGAACAGGTTTGACAACAAGGCGAAGGTAAAAGGCTTTGGATAAAGAGGGAAGCAAACTTAAAATAGAGTCTCAAATCTTGGGGATTCTGGTGTCCCCTGGTTTGAGTAATTGCCTCCTAGGACTGAAGGTAGAAAGGCAGTTGCTGGTACTTACAGGCCCCTTCTCATCACCTGTGCAAGTAGAAACAGGTGAGGCACATGTCTTAGCTGGCTCCCTGCCAGCAGCATGTTATTATTATTATTATTATTATTAACAAACATTTATATAGCGCAAGCAGTGTACCTGGCACTTTACAAAGTAATAAAATAGACAGGGTCCCTGCCCCTAGGGCTTACAATCTGAGAGACAGGAGCTGGGGGAGAGACTTAGGAAGG
>QEPC01013355.1:2710462-2721430 GCA_003113815.1 Sphenodon punctatus | reverse complement strand
TGGACCTCCAGTTGGGGAGCCCTGTGCGCAATAAAGAAAATCACTATAAAACTCTTTACCGGTGGTAACATACCCCATCCAGAGATGGAGTGGTCATCCTGGGAGAAGTGGATGCCAACAGTAGAGTCTGTGTTTTGGGCCGTAATCATCGTCCTGTGACTCTACTGTTGGCATCCACTTCTACTTCTAGAGTGGCATCCACTCTACTATTGGCATCCACTTCTCCCAGGATGACTGCTCCATCTCTGATCTCTCCATCCTAGTCCTGAAAGGCAGCCTCCACAACACTTGCAAAAGGCGTACCTCGGAACAAAAATTCATCAGCCTGCTGGATACAAGAAACAATGGACTTAACCAGGACATTGGCTTCACAAGCCACTACAGAAATGTACAAGCTTAAACCTGTCCATTTGCAACCCATCATTTATACTATCACAGGCACCTTTAACCCCTCCACTCCCCATTCCAGGCACCCCCTCAATGGCTCACCCACCCCATTTAATTGGTTTTGCCCCACCCTACATCCTCTACACTATCATCTCACAATCACAGGCACCTTACTCCCTTCCACTCCCCTTTCCAGGCACCCTCTCAATGACTTGCCCCACAATACCACACCTACTCCCTTACAAAGGCATACTTCTTCCTCCACCCCTCTCTGTCCTTACCCTCCCATGATGTAATGGTCCCCAGCCTCTGCATATAACCGCCCGTGCCTCGCTTTGCTCAGTGCACACTGCACAGCTTGGATTTCTGACTCGCCTGACGAAGGCTCCTGTGAGGTCCGAAAGCTTGCAAACCTCCACCAACCTAAGTTGGTCCAATAAAAGGTATCTCTACACTACTTTGTTTCTGCGACCTATTTTTGGGACCAACACAGCAAAGACACTCTCCCTTACATGTATAGAAATTGTATAAACTTTATACAATGAAATTCTTACAGTGAAAGTTTATACAACTTTATACAATGAAATGACTTATACAATGCAATTGTACATAAAAAGGTAAGGCGTTCTGAAAAAAAATTCCATAGGCGACTTACGATAATAAATAAATGACCTGCAAAGAAATAATGTCAAAATTTAGTTGGTGGTAAGTAGTAATAAGAGTAAGCATGTATGGTAATAAATTAAGTACATATGGTGTGTTAATGTTGATGGTACGTTATGCAATATAGATTTTAAAAAATCCAAGCTTTTTGGCTTTTAATGATTGTTGTATGTTAAATGTGTTTTGAATTGCAATTGTAATTCATTTTCATGTTTTTTGGAGTTTAAGTTAGGATAAAATGTAGTTTGTCAAATATTTTTAAAGAGGAAATGTTTGTTTGTTTTTTTAAAAAATGGCTCTGCCTTTAATATTTTTTGAAATGGTTGGGATTTTGTTTTAGATGATCTTCCTAAGAACTCTGCACCATATAAGAGCTATAACGAACTGATCACCCATCTTAGACGCTACAAGAATTAGGCTTGTAATACGCTGGAAGAACAGTGGCACCCCACCTGGCACCCCAATCACTGACTGTTTCCCAAAAAGTTTGAGAAGTGCTAGTAATGGAAAAACTAAGACACCAAGTCAGTGACCTGTAGATGATGAATGAAAAGAGCTAGCTAGAGCTCTTGTGGCAGTTTCTGGAGTCTGCTGAGAGAGGATCTTCTCCAGCCACTCCTTTGAGGAGGCTAATCCTCAGATGACTGAAAAATGGGCTGTATTAATCCAGTTTTGGGGTAAAATAGACCCCAGTTAAGTCACAATTGTAAAAAAATAAATGTGATTGATTTGAAAATGACTCCAGTTTAATGTAAAAAATTTATTAAGCATTCTTGTTTGCAGTACAGAAACAATACTAACACACAAGGTATTGGGGTCAATAGTACCCAAATGTTTGTATGCTCCCCCCCCCCCCTTGGTGTGCGGGGGGCGTCCATGTAAACGGCTGGCAGTGGGTGGGGGGAGGGGTGTGCGCGCAGTGTTCACCCATGTGAACACCGAGCGGGATGGATGGGGGTGCGTGCGCGCTCCCACACAACACCCACCTCCACGCATCTCACACACATCTCCACCTATGGAGCCCTCCGGAAAAGTGGAGGAGGCTCCGTGGGTGGAGGTGGGTGGGTGTCCGTGTAAAGGGACACACCCACCTCCACCCACCGTGCCAGAACACCCATCCTTTCACCCACCCCCGTTCGTGTAAAAAGGGCCATAGACTTATATCCCGCCCCTCTTGCTAAAGCAGCTCAGGGCAGCTAACAAAGCATAGAAAATATACAATAAAATATCAATAAATACAATATATAATAAATAATAAAACATCCATTAAATGGAGGCAACAAACCCCAGACACCTCCCCACCCTAACCCAATCCCCTCACCCATCTCCCTTACCAAAAGCCTGGCGGAACAACCAGGTCTTGAATTGATGTCGAAAGGAGGAGAGGTCTGGGGTCACCTGGGCCTCTGCCAGGAGGGAGTTCCACACCCTTGGTGTGGCCACCGCGAATGTCCTCTCCATAGTCACCCCCCTGGGATATCCGGGGGACTTCAAGAAGGGTGCTTTCAGCTGACTGCAGGGGCGATCCAGAGCCCGGGAAGTGAGGTGGACCCGCAGATAGATGGGGCCCAGGCCATATAGGGCTTTATAGGTCAGTACCAGCACCTTGAATTGGGCTCAGAAGACTATAGGCAGCCAGTACAGAGAACGGAGCACTGGTGTAATGTGCTCCCAGCGACCCGTCCCCGTGAGGAGATGGGCCGCCGCATTTTGTACCAGCTGCAGTCTTCAGACCGTCGTCAAGGGAAGCCCCACGTAGAGCACATTACAATAGTCCATTCTTGTGGTGATGAATGCATGGATGATAGTGGCCAGGTCATAGTAGGAGACAAAAGGCCAAAGCCATCGCACCAGATGTAACTGGCGGAATGCGCTCCTCGCCACAACCTCCACCTGGGCATCCAGGCAGAGTTGGGAATCGAGGAGCACTCCCAGACTACGAACCTGGGGAACCAGTGGGGGGCAAACCCCCTCAGTGACGGAACGCCAACCCTACCGCCTTCCCCACTAGCATCACCTCCGTCTTGTCAGGATTTAGTTTCAGTCAGCTCGCCCTCATCCAGTCCCCCACAGCTGCCAAACAGCGGGTAAGCACCAAGACTGCCGGGTCTGGGTCAGATGAAAAGGAGAGGCAGAGTTGGGTGTCATCAGCGTATTGATGACACCAAACACTAAACCTCACAACCTCTTCCAGTGTCTGCATATACATGTTGAACAGGAGAGGGGACAGAATAGAACCTTGTGGGACTCCACATGATAGAATTCAGGGAGATGAAAAACAGTCCCCGAGTACCACTTGCTGAGTTCTTCCGGCCAGGCAAGAGTAGAACCATTCAAGAATGGTCATGCCCACTCCGGCACAGTCCCGCAAGCGGGTCACCAACATCTTGTGGTCAACAATATCAAAGGCAGCCGACAGATCTAATAGAATCACCAGGGTTGAGCAACCCTGGTCCAAATCCCAGCGAAGGTGTTGTGTTAATAGCAACACTCACAGTTATGTTACTAGGGGTTGAATTGACACACACACGCCCCCCATTTAAGGGAACTTTTCACCCTGGAGTGTAATTGACCTCAATGCCCTTATAGTGATGGGGTTTTGTACACACACAAAATGACAGTTATGAAAACAGGCAAAATTCTAAATTGTTGTCCTTCTCCTAATTTGAGAACACATAATAGAAAGAGCAGGTTCTGGTTTAAGCATTTTTTTTAAATAAGAAAAACTGCTTTTACAGTATGTTGGGGGAGAATATGACCCCCAGTAACTTAGGTGTGTAGTGCTTTCATTTCCCCATTCATTACAATTGCAGTCAAATTTACCCCCAATACTGTACTAGTGAAATTCTCAATTAAAAAAAAAAATTACTACTGGGCGCGGGGGGGGAGGGAGATGAACCAGCACAGGACAATTGACCCCATTACTGTCTCGCAAGTATTTTTCATTTAGATCAGTTTCAGTGATAGCTCCAATAATGGGTGCCAAAAAGCTGCTTATTAAATATAATAAAGCATAAAGATAAAAACAATAACCCCCATGAATACAGAAAGTAAAAGAGACTTCTCCCGGAGGATCCTCCTGGCCATCCAGTCTGGACAGTAGGGTGGATCCCGCCGGGAGCCAGTAGGAGGCAGACCTCCAACTTTGAGGAGCCTATTAGAAGGGATCTACCCTGAACTCCCCAGTTGGTTGTCTCCCTTGGTGCAGTAAGGAGCGCAGGCAAGGGCGCTGGAACTCAGCGCAAAGTGGGTTTTTTTTCTCTTGATTTCTTGGTTTCGGCGTTAAGGGGGCGGCCCGGTGCCAGGGGGAGAGCAATTCTCGGCCCTGTTCACCTGCCCGGCTATTGCGGGTAAGGGGCCTTCAGCTGGGGATCCCCTCCCTCCCCGTCGGAGCGGGGATTCCAGGCGCCTTAGGCGCAGCAGTTTCCCCCATCGGGACCTGGCTGCAGCCTCGCAACCCTCCGTTCCTCCCTGCCTCTCAGCCAGGGGGTCGGGGAATCAGCAATGGCATGCGGGGGGGGCTGCCCTTCCGGTGCGGCTGGAGCGCGGCGGCTTCCCCCNGGGAGAAAGGAAAATTGGGTACTTACCGCTGAATTTTCCTTCTGCGGGGGATCCTCCTGGCCAGCCAGTCCCCACCCGGAGTGAGGTCAACTCTGCGGTGATACAAGGTGGGGAGCCTCTTGTTCCCAGCCGTAAGAGGGTTTCTTTACGGCTTTACTCGGGTTCAGTTAAGTTTGGGAGGAGAGTTTGTTCTCCTGGGTAGTCAGGTTCAGTCTGAGTAGTTTGAATTTTTTATTTTTTTTTAGAGGATATGGGGAGTTTAATTCTCCAGGTCAGCTTTCCAGACTGGGGAGCTCAGGGTAGATCCCTTCTAATAGGCTCCTCAAAGTTGGAGGTCTGCCTCCTACTGGCTCCCGGCGGGATCCACCCTACTGTCCAGACTGGCCGGCCAGGAGGATCCCCCGCAGAAGGAAAATTCAGCGGTAAGTACCCAATTTTCCTTTCTCACACATCCCTGTATGCACGCTGGGGAACTCCTACACCGGCTGCGGGATGATCCCCAAGTGGGCCCCAGGTTCTGCTGCGCCCCTCCGCACATCTGCAAAGTATCCAGCAACGAAGTTCCAAGATAGTTCCTCAGATGCTGTGCCTTATAGTATTCCAATTTCATAAAACTTATTATGCAATCACTGCGCATGTGTGAGCACTTCTAACTAGTGCAGCTGCCTACCTGAGCATTCTTAGCTTCCAATTAGTCTTTCTCTGAGCTTCCCACAACATCTCTAACTGGCCTTGACTTTCTAGACAACCGCTTATACAATACAGGGAAGTTGCCAAAGAGGCTTACGTAAGATACATCCATTGCATGAAATGAGTTTCCAATTCTCAACTTTTACATTGCACATATGTTTTTACGTATCTGTCAATCAGAATGAATTCTACAGCATATGCAGGCCGAATTAAGATATATAATTGTCCACTATCTGGCTCAGCTGGTGCACAGAGGTCTTCTCGCAATCTTTTCTCTACAGTTACTGTTGAGGAATATATAGAGTGTGAAGTGGTGCAGTTTGCTAAAGACGTTTTATCAATTTTTGGAACCCTTTTCAGACCCGTTTCACCCCAAAATCCATCTGAAGGCTAAGAACATTTTTGGAATTCTGAAAATGTTTTAAGTTAAGGGTTTAAAAACCAAAAACCCTGTCACAGTATAAAGTAGGCATATCTCGATCTTGTTATATGCTGACAATATGGCTCTTGTTCCTAATGCCAGACTGGGGATGAAGAGATTATTGGATGCTCTAGGTTTTTTTTGCAACAACAACCATTTATAGATTAATCATCAATTACCTGACGTCCTTGTTCTGGCTAAGAGCCCTCGAAACTTTGAATGGGTTCTTGATAATATTAGAATTGACCAGGTTCAAAGTTATTGGTATCTGGAACTGACTTTCTCTGCTACAGGGACTTGGGTGAAGCATGCAGAGTCTATTAAATTAAAAATCTCCCAATCTATTGGGGGGCTTGTTAATTTTTGCAGGACGGATGAGGGGAAGCTTATAAGTCCTGCCTTGAGACTCTTAGATCTGAAAGCCTGCCCCCAAGCTTTATATGGTTCTGAAATTTAGGGGCTGAGGATAAATTGGAGTTTTTTCAGGACCGTTTTTACGTGCAATATTAGCTGTACCAAAAAACATTCTGGCATGCCTAGTTAGACTGGAAACTGGTGTTCTGCCAGTGGCAGTAAAACTTGATTTGGCTACTGTTTCTTATTGTCTGAGGTTGAGGAGTATATGACTGGAGACAGTCTTTCTTATCTTTGCCTGACTGAATTTTCATCTTCTACCCGTATGTCTCAATGGTATAAGAAACTCATTTTACTCTTTAGAACGGTAGGCCAATCTGTGGAGGCCTTACTTCCTCTGACTATTTATTATTATTATTATTATTATTATTATTATNAGGCGGGCAGACAGTAGGTATATGGGAACGTCTAGCAGGAATTGGGAAAGGCAGCGAGGAACAGGTGGGTCTTGAGGGATTTAAAGAAGCGGAGGGAGGGGACAAGGCGGATGTGGGCAGGGAGGGCATTCCAGGCATGGGGGGCAGCGAGAGAGAAGGGTCGAAGGCGATTAGGTGAGCAGGAGAAATGAGGGAGAGTGAGGGAGAGGACAGAGGAAGATCGGAGATCGGATTTTACTTTCCAAAGTAAAATCTTTGATCCACAGACAGTTGTCTGATTTGGAAATTCTAGCGACATGGGAAATGCTGCCAACCTAAAATCTGCCCCTCCCTATCATCAGCTTAAATCCGTCTCCGGGATGGAACCGTTTTTTGTCTGTTTTGGTCAATTCCTCTTTAAGAAGAACTCTAACCTTCCTTAGGTTTGACCTTCTTTCCTCCAGGGTCTTGTCAGGGAGATGGAAAGGGATTCCGTATGCCCTTAGATTATGTAGTTGTAATCTTGTTCAAGTGGAAGATCTGGTTCATTTACTACCTCGTTGCCCTTATACTGAAGACTATCGTCAGAAATATTTGGTTCCATTGATACTGAATAAGAATCGTTGGTCATCACACCAATTTCTAATTTATCTGGCTGCGACTAAAGACGACAATTCTATCAGAAGCCTTGCTAAAATGGCTCTTGCCCTGATCAAAAGGAGACGAGGTGAATTGGAATCGTAGGAGCGGACTCTGTCGATGGAGACTCCCCGCTGTCTCATTCTAGCTTTCAGATTTATTTTTATTTTTATTTGATAAAGTTGATTCAATACGTTTATAGTGGATTGATATTATTCTTACATTGGTTAATGTGGTTCTTTTTGTAATTTTATTTTATTTTATAAAACCAAAAATAGGAAGTGGAGGAAGATATAAACTTCATGTATTGTGGATAGTTTGGGGGAGTGGTTGCGGGAAACCATCAAGCAGGTTAGGTATGTAGAAGAAACCTAGAACTGCAAAGAGAGCCTCTGGCACATGAGGGAGATGAACAGAAAAGAATTAGGGAAGAGAGAGGGTGAGACATTCTTCTGTGGACTATGGCTTGGTTTAAATGATGGCTGTGAGTAGAAGAGAGAGCCAGTGTGGTGTAACGGCTACGTGTGTAGCACTTGGACTGGGAAGTAGTGGGGGACCCTGGTTCTAGTCTTGTCTTAACCAGAAGCTCACTGTGTGATCTTGGGCCAGTCACATTATTTTGTCAGCCCAACCTACCTCACAGGGTTGTTGTGAGGATTAAAAAGTTTTGTTAGTTATATGTAAAGTGCTCTGAGTGCCATGGGGGGGCTATATAAAAAATAAAAAGAGGAAAAAAATTAAACAGCTGTCTGTTATGTACAGTGGTGGATTGAATGCATTTCTATATATGATCAAGTCCTATATATGATCAGATCAAGTCCCGATTTGATAAATTGATTTTTGTTTTTTAAATTCCTGTCGTTTCAGGTGTGCCAAAAGGTGAATTCAGCCGAATACCAGTTTACTAGCTTTGTGTTTTCTGTATCTTTCCCACCACAGCTCTCTGTGAGAGAGGTAAGTGTGTGCAGATATTTCAGGTTGCCATAGTAACTCCAACATGTCTGAAAGAATGCGGTTTTAAAGACTTGAAAACTGGGCAGGGCTCAGAATTGAATTGTTTTCTATTAACCTTGAAGCAAAACCACAGTGTTAAATGTACACAAAATGCAGAGAAGCTTCCTTCACGAATGATTAGAGAAAGAAGGTGGGGTGTTTTTTTGTTTTTTTAAAAATCTCCTCTTACCCTCTACTAAGTATT
Source organism: Sphenodon punctatus (assembly GCA_003113815.1). Taxonomy (NCBI): domain Eukaryota; kingdom Metazoa; phylum Chordata; class Lepidosauria; order Sphenodontia; family Sphenodontidae; genus Sphenodon; species Sphenodon punctatus. Next base: position 2,713,101 of record QEPC01013355.1, on the reverse strand, counting down.
GATGAATAAGGTATTTCAGTGACTGTAGTATCCACCGAAGGTAGGAGTTTCATTAAATCTTGAAAACTAAAAGGAGTTCCTTTAAAACCTTGATGATCGATTTCCTTTGGCACTAATGCTAGCTCTGATGTGTCGATGGACTGGGGGGAAGAAACCGCGCAGCTGTTTTGTTTTTTCTGTGGTGGGATGATGATTGGTAGCGCAGAATACAAATGGAGGAAGTTGAAAACAAACTCTCTAGCACTGTAACGATTTTAAGTACATATTCTATTTTAACAATCCTCCTTGGTCACCAGTCTCCTCTGAAGATGAACATTTGCATAAATGTCACTACATTTTTCTGGGGGTGGGAATCAAATCAAACTTGACTTGTTTCCATTGGAACCATTGTTTCTGTAAAGTCTCATTTCTTTCAGTCCGTTTTCTGCTCAGTAATGCTTGGGACATGAAGGCAGGGGCACTGTATGCAGGGACCCGTGATCTCTATGTTTTCCCCCGTGGCCATCAGTGGGGAAAATGCAACTCTTAGGAAATAAATGAGGTTTACTGTACCTCAGTTTACCCCAAACGGGATCAAAGGTTGCCAATTAACAAACCAAAGTGTGCGGGTACAACTCACTTTTATTGGACAGACACTTAACATCTGGACATGGCAGTATTACCTGTTACAAACCCCAGTAACCCAGGATATCTTACGTGTCAGAGGCCACGGTCTGAGACGCAAGCTGTTTCAGAGGAGAAGGGAAGGGGGCCCAGCAGATAGCTGGGCAGGAGTCTCTGGATCTTTGAGAGCGACGGTAAGGATCAGAGGCCCACGCAGGCTCACTGCAACGCTAGTAGCCGCAAGCGCCAGTGACAAGAGATAAGGGCCTGGGCGTTTTCTTTTATAGCTTTATTTATTATGAATACATGTTGCAGGGTCCCCTCTTTGATCATGCCAGGTGCAGAAATAAGTGGACTTCATATCTCTATTACTTTAAAGCATAGCCATTAAAACTTACTTTTTGCTTCAGGGGAGTTTCCCTTCTCCACTGCTTAATTGCTGGTCTGACCTGCTGAGGCTACCTCCCTTCCTCTCAGACCTTCTTTGTTAGAGATAGTGGCCATCTGAGGTTGTTATTGTGGCCTTGGAGATACATTCTTTCGCTAGAGTGTGAGTTATTTACAGCTTTATTTACATGGGCCTCCTTTGTCTGTGCCAGCCTGAGGCCTATGCCTCAAGTTAGCTGAACTGAATTTGTTCAGGCTTCATGTGCCTCTTGTGTTTCTGACCATGGCCAAACTGCCTGATCGATACATAATACAACTACTACGGGTCCCTGACCACATGCAGTAAAAACTAAAACTATGGTTGCGTTACATTTTTAATTATTGCATGTTGCTCTATAATGTAGCTTCTGTCCATCTCCTGAGTGAGATGCTGTTCTGCCTTGAAAAACATCCTATAAGTACCTAAGCACGATCTTTTCTCTTATTATAGTTAGTACTGTTCCCCCCCCCACCCCAAAAGAACCCCAAAACCTCAAAGGAATCAAGGCGTCATAGAGCTGGAAAGGGTCTTCTGGTCCAGTCCCCTGCATCACCACGGGATTCATCGCAGCCAAACAGAAAAATGAATATATCTTTAAAAATAAATAAATAGACACAACTAAGGTCTTGGACATTGGACACAGGTGCGTTACCTGCTAGTCACTCGGTTTCTGTGTTAAACTTACATTGGGTGTTAGGTCTGTTTGTGGATACAGGCTTCCTGATACGCACTTAACCATGGATCGAGTTCCCACAAATCCTAGCCGGTGCTACATGTACACACACGCACCATCCCACTTGTGGTCTTCAATAATCTGAGATCCCACAGAAACATGATATTCCTTGGGCAACAGCTAGAGGGAGAAGGCTCTTGAGTAGGTGCCAGAACACTCAACAGCACTCGGGATCGGGATGATGTCAACGATTTCAACGCGTGATGGAGTTCCACAGATTTATCATTCTGTCCAATGCCTGCTGTCGTTAAAGAGCCCGTGGCCCCTTTTTCTCAGGGTAAGGGTGTCACTTCCCAGGGTCCTGTTTTACTATTTACATTTTGAGGACCAAAAAACGCCTTGAGGTTGTAGTTGGCTCTAGGATTCTTCCTTCCTTCCCATCCTAAACCATTGTTCAAGAGATGCTGTATCTGGTGGACAAATGAAGAAAGAATAGCCTCGTGTTTCTATCATTTTGTCTCCCATTTCCTCATTTTGATTCTTTGATTCTTCAATCTCCTCTACAAAAATGACTCGAATTCTTTAGCAAGTCTAAAGAATTAGAATGGCTGAAAATGAGAACATGTGTGAGTATCAGCAAAGCGTCATTCCAACTAGGACAAGATTTCCAAAAATAAATTCTTAATGCTGAAGTCCATACTAGAGCGCCTTGATTTTCCAGAATCGTATTCTGTACGACGCGAGTCCCATTAATCAGTTCTCTCCCAAGTGCGGTACTTGCCTCCACACGCAACCTTTACCTGGTCCATTTGTCCCTCTGGTTATTTAGCTTCAGACTGAAGGCTTGGATAGAGCTTGGCCTAAAACCTCAACGGTGTCTGGAGTGCCTATTTCATCGGGCCTTCAGAAATATCTCACTTGCCTTTTTTTTTTTTT
>QEPC01013355.1:2624602-2710362 GCA_003113815.1 Sphenodon punctatus | reverse complement strand
GGGTTGAGCTTCAGTCTGCTCTGCCACATCCACTCCGCCACGGCCTCCAGACACTGGGATAGCAGCAAAACATCAGGGTCTGGGTCAGTTGAAAAAGAGAGGTACAGCTGAGTATCGTCAGCATATTGGTGACAGCGCACCCCGAACCCTCTCACGACCTCCCCCAAGGGCTCCATATATACATTGAATAACAACGGAGACAGAATGGAGCCCTGCGGAACGCCACAGGATAAAGCGCGGGGGCAAGATGTCTCAGCCCCCAACACCACCCGTTGGCTTCTCCCCGAGAGGAATGATCGGAACCATTCACTTCGTAAGGACACTTATGAGAAATAGAGGTTGCAGGGCTGCATTGGCATCCATGCAACCCTGCAACCTGTGTTTTTCATAAGTGCCCTCTATAAAATTGCATATATGGCAACCCTACCCAGACCCCGTTCTTACCCAGCAGTCTTAGTGCTTTTCCGGTGTTTGGCAGCTGTGGGGAACTTGGATGAGGGCGAATCAATTGAAGCTGAACCCCAACAAGATGGAGGTGATGCTGGTTGTTGGACCGGTGATCGGGGGCGGGGGAACGCCCATCATAGATGGGCTCCGCCCTCCTCTGGTTTCTTGGGTCTGGAGCCTGGGGGTGCTCCTAAATCCGCAGCTGCGCTTAGATGCCCAGGTGGCAGCTGTGGTTGGGGACGCCTTCTGCCAATTACATCTGGTTAGAAGGCTTCGGCCCTATATTTCTAATTCTGACCTTGCCACCATCATCCATGCTTTCATTAAACTATGGTAATGCGCTCTACGTGGGGCTGCCCATGGTGATGGCCCAGAGGCTGCAGCTAGTGCAGAATGCGGCAGCCCTTCTCCTTACGGGGACGGGCTGGCATGAGCATATAACTCGAGTCCTGTGTGCACTGTGCTGGTTGCCAATAGTCTTTTGGGCCCAATTCAAGGTGCTGGTTTTCACCTTTAAAGACCTACACGGTCTGGGTTCCACTTATCTGAAGGACCACCACTTTTGCCGGGCCCTAAGCTGGCCTCGGCAGACTGCCTCTGCAGTTTGCCGGGAGCGTTCTCCTTGAGGTCCCGCATTGTCGGTGGATGGCCACCATGAGGAGGGCATTCTCGGTGGACACGCCACTGATGTGGAACTCCCTCCCGGAGGAGGCCCGCCTCTGCCTGGATTTGCTCACCTTCCGACGGCTATGGAAGACCTTATTGTTCTGCCGGGCATTTGGTGAAGGAGACGGGTAGGGTGGGGAAGGTGTGTGAGGGTGTGGGTTGGGGAGAGATGGGTTATTTTATTTATATTTTATCATAATGTTTTATGGATGTTCTGATTTTTTATATATGTGAGCCACCCAAGCTGCCTGAGCCAGGAGGGGCAGGATATTAAGAATTTTAAATAAATAAATTACGCAAGCAGATGAGCAGCTGCTGAAACTAATGCTAGCCAGGGAGGCATCAGTAACGGGAGAGGGCAGTGGGACAGACCAATAGGGGGATAACGGGCATGGTAAGCAAGATGGGGGGACATAGGAGAGATGGTGGGCAACAAGTCTGGGGAGGTGCAAGCACTTGGAGCTGACTGCGTAGCACAAGGAAGAGGGCAGGGTTGCATCAGCATGGGAGCTCTGGGAGATGTACCCTAAGCTAGGCTAGGCACGTGGCACGTATCCTAAGCTAACGTGGCACAGCTAAAGTGGCTGGGATGAGGCAGGCAGTCACGGTGACACAGCAGGACAGGACATAGGCACAGCTAAGACACTGCCTTGTGTCTGCCCCCCCCCTTCCCGGCTTGCAGGCCTGGCCCCTGTTATAGCTACGGCCCTGCCCTGTGCAGTGGCTGCAGCAGCTTGCTGAGTTCCCCTCCCCATTGGGACTCACTTCCCAGGACCCCCACTGGCGCTGGGGGGGGGGGGGCAATAGGGGGACACTGCCCCTTTCCGTTCTTGCCCCCTATCCCCCTGACCCAGTTGCCAGCGTCACTTTTCTGGGTGCTAATGGCACCCAGGTGCCTACAAAGTTTGTGCCCTGCACCCACCCAACTCCACCCCAAAGCAATGCTTGAGGTGAATGGAACTTGCAGAATTTGACTTTCCAGGTTGCAGAATTTAGGATTTTTTGGTTCAGTGAACACGGGTCCCTGTTTTTAACTAAGTTAAGCGCACGCATTTGCAACTTTTCATCTGCATGACTGTATCCATGACCCTCCCTATAGTCCCCTCCTTTTATCCATTCTAGATTGTAAGCCTCTGGGGGCAGGGACCAGTCTCTAATCATGATGGCTCAGTGCCAGGCACATTGATGGTACTTTATAATTAATAATGTCCGACATGGAGCTTTCTGTCGAACTCTGTGTCGGAGGGGGCCAGAGTTCCCAACCCAAAAAATCTTGTACTAAATTCTTCATATGTCTGAGAGCCACAAGACACACACCGATGCACGCATACAAAGACACAGGTGTGCAAACCCTGTCCAACTTTGTGATTGTTGGGTGGAGCTCTGTGGTCCTGGCTGGTGAGATCCTGAGGAGCAGCTGTGATTTTAACTACTGAGACTTCAGTTAAGAGAACACGGGGCCCAGGACCCACCTTGACTGAGAACCACAATTAAACTTCCCAAGAACCGCACATTGTTCTCAACCCCCTGTTTGGCCACCCCCGTTTGATCTCGTAGCCTGGGGATGGGGTAGTATGGGGGGGAGGGCCACACCAATAGCAAAGTCCCTTCTCGTTTTGTGCCACTACAGTTATTCATTAAGGTTTTCCTTCGAAGTCAGGAAAGAGGAGGTGAAATCTGACTCATGGTAGCAATTTTACCAGAATAAACTCCCTGGGGGGAAAAAACATTTCTTGGGAACCAATGGTTTGTGACTGAAAAAGGGAAATGGGAAATTCAGGCAACAGTAATGTAGAAAAGAACAGAGCCCAGAAATACTCATCTCTCTAAAATGAGGGGTACAGAGAAGCAAGTAAAGATGTGTGACTCTGAGCCACCCCCTCCCTCCCAAGATTGTGCACACACAGTCTGTACACATACCGTACAAGGAAGTGGTCGGAGGGAATTCAGGCAGTCAGGATTCCATCGATATAAGCTGCCTTTTTCTTATTCAGTGATGATACACTACAGCAGTCCCGTGACCTTGGTAGGGTCGCAAGCCACTCCGAAATTTAAGAGTCATGGCGAACCACAACTATAGTTGTGTAAGTAAACAGAATAGTTGTGTACGTAACCAAGGGTGTAAGTAAACAGAAAGGAAAGATAAAGTAGAAAATTAAAATAAACATTTGAGGAGGGGGGGGGGTAGTTCTGTTTTTCTGTGTTTTTTTGTTTTTTTTAAGTGTGCCTGTTTCTTTAAGAAGCCCTAGCCTGGATGATTTTTAAAAAACAAACAAACCTTGCCTTTTCCTGCAGTGGCAGCTCAGGGGTTCTCCCAGCCCCTCCACACCCTCTCTGCCACAGGTGCATTTCAGTCACCCTGAGCCTTAGGGGACTGGCAGAGCAAAAATTTGAATGAATAAATAAATAAATAAAATAAAAATTTCCTTACCTCCCTTCATATTCCTCCTGAAAACTTACCTCTTCCATTAGGGCTTCCCCTAGCTCCTCGACCCACTCCTGAGATTGCTCACTGATGCGCCCTCCGCTGTTCTGTCATTCAGGATCCCCTTGTAGTAAGCTAAGCTTCTCAACTTGGTGAATGTGTCCCTGCCTCTTCCTATGTTTCCCTCCCCGTTGTCATCCTAGATTGTCATCTGGGGAATGCCGCCCTAGCTGTGAACTCACTAGGGAATCCCGCCTTAGCCTCCATTCCCCATCGGTAAACTAGGAATGTATGTGGGTTTGTCTTTTCCTGTGTTTCCCCTCATCCTTTTCCATCTGGGATTGGGACCTGTCTCTGAAAATCTGTGACTGTAAAACGCCGCGTAGGCCTAGTAGCGCTCTAGGAATGAGGAGTAGTGGTAGATTGGAAGCCCTTTGGGGCAGAGACCTGCCTCTGATTAAAAATTGTTTGGTGCCAGGCACATTGCTGGCACTATATAAATATAGCTACATATCTGAAGGACCACCTTCCTCCTTATGTTCGTCCTCAGTCTCTAAGTTCAGCCGAGAGCACCCTCTTTGCAAGTTCCATCCTTGGCCCGGGTCTATATGACCCAGGTACGCAGAGGGGCAGGTGTTCTCGGCAGCTGCTCCACGGCTCTGGAACTCCCTCCCCCTGGAGGTTTACCTAAGCCCTGGTTTGAGGATCTTCCAGAGGCTATTGGGGATAGAATTATTATTATTATTTTATTTATTTATTTAAAATTTATATCCCGCCCCTCCTGCCCACAGGGCAGCCCAGGGCGGCGAACAACATTCATTAAAACAATATAAAATTTTAAAACAATTTAATTAGCGTTGTGTGGGTTTTATTTTGTACTTGTTAGCTGCCCAAAGCCTCAGGGGGACAGGACAGATTAAAATTTGACAATAAATAAATAAATAAATAAATAAATAAGACTAATTTTAACCTTTCCCTTACTAGTTCCTATGCTCACACTCCTTCCTCCCTCACAATATTTTGCTTTTGTTTACTGTTGCCAAGCAACCTGAAAGTGCATCATGAACGGCATTTTGCTTGTGAGCCAGAGGTTGGGGGTCTCCTGACTTAGTGGGTGTGTATTGTATGTTTCACAGAAGGTTTTGTTCGTTCTTGTCCACCCAATAGGTCTAGTTCTGGCTGGTGGGAGGAAAGCATTCCTCTTTTTAGAGGTGGGATCTAAGAGTCTCATTCGATCACCGAGTTGGCAGGTGCCAGTGACCTATGAAATCACTACTTTTTTCACCGAAAGACGGGTTCATTCAGACTGTGCTTTATCTCTTGGATGCTTAACCGATATGATGCTGAAAGACCTCGCGGCGCCCTTTTAAGTTTATGATCTCAAAGCCCTTTTAAGACTATTCCTTTTGTGGTTAGACGTCAGTTGTGGCTGGCTCATTTTCACAGGCTTTGTGCTATCGTAGCACGGTGTTGGAACAGACAGGAGTTTATCATAGAGTTGGAAGGGACTTCAGAGGGCATCTAGTCCAACCCCCTGCTCAGTGGTGGAAATCGACGGCCGTCCAGCCTCTGTTTGAAAACCTCCAGCGAAGGAGAGCCCAAGGCAGTGTATGTTCCTCTGTCGGACAGCTCTTACCATTAGGAAGTTCTTCCTAACGTTTAGCCGAAATTTGCTTTCTTGTAATTTGAGCCCATCCCTCAGGAGCAACAGAGAACGACTCTGCTCCATCTTCTGTGTGACGGCCCTTCAGATATTTGAAAACAGCCATCAAATCTCCCCTTAGTCTTCCCTTCTCCAGGCTAAACATACCCAGCTCCTTCCACCTTTCCTGTTGTTGTTAAGTATTTATATATAGTGCCAACAGTGTGCCTGGAACTAAGCAACCATTAATTAGAGACAAGTCCCTGTCCTTGGGCCAGGGGGGCGGAACCTCAGACCCGGGGGCCAAATGCGGCCTGCAGCTAGTTCTTAGTTGGCCCCTTCCAGTTCCTGGATCTGGCCCCTGGATCCAGTTCCTACAGCAAAGCACTGGAAGTCTGAGCTCAGGGGAAGGGAGCAGGGACAAAGTCAGCCACGCAATGGCATGAATCCATGAGCTAGACCCTCCTTTTCTGCCTTAAAAACCTTTGTCCCTGACTTCTTTGTGGCCCTTGGAGCTTGTACTAGTTTTCAGAGTGGCTTGTGGAAGGGAAAAGGTTTCCCACCCCCGCGCTAGGAACTTACAATCTAAAAGATAAGGGAGAGGCCAACACAGGGATACATTCACCAAGTTGAGAAGCCACAGAGGCACATGCTTAGCTTAGTTCCAGGGTAGAAAAGGATCAGAGATCCATCGAGACCAACCTGAGCCTTATCCTGTCGCACCCAGACTCTTCCACCCAGAAGACTCCCAAACCGAGCCCGCTGGATTCAGGATCCGGGGCTCTAACAGGAGATCCCAGCAACCCGAAGACCCAAAACAATTGACTTTAGAATTCCTTAGTCCAGGAGCGCTTTAGCAAGCAAAGCTTGTACTGACGCTATTGAGAATGATACACACAAGTCTAGAAGCTGAGGCCGGCAGTGTTGATATTGGTATGGGGTGTGTCATGACTTAAACAGTTCTTTGTCTCTCTTAATAAGCAGGGCTGTAAATATATGCCCCCTCCACTCGCCAGGGATAGGAAGCCAGCTCACCGGTGAGGGCAGCACGTACGGGCACAATTCTGCCAGCCCATGGCCCATCCTGGCGCTTGCAGCATGCGTAGAGGAGCGGTGTTCTTGCTACCTGAGCAGGAGAACTGGGCCCTGCTTGGAAGCCCTTGCCCAGGACTTGCAGGTTATGCTAGAACAGAGGATCCCAGTCTATGGGTTGGTTCTCCAAGTAGGGTTCATGCCATTTGCAGATAGGGTCACAATCCTGACTGATATTTAAGAACATGAGTAGTGTCATGCTAGGTCAAGCCAATGTCCTGTAGCCCAGCATCCTGTCTCTGACAATGGCTGCCTTTGGTTGCTTTGAAGAGGTACCCAGGGATCCATGCTCACTGTGTTTCCCCCATTGCTGTCATTGGGGAAACGGCTGTGAACATGGGTCCCTGGAAGTCCCCAATCGGTGGTCATGGAGTGATCCATTCCCAGCCCCCAACAGTCAGAGTTGCATTCCTCCAACCTACTTGGCTAATAGCCACTAATGCATCTATCCTTGTTAGTCTGCAAGCCTGGCCGGATTAGTCTACAGGCCAGCACATGGGCATGCCATAGCCTGCACGGTGTTCTCCTCCTGCCTTGGTGAGACGCCATGTCAGAGACCTGAAGCAAGAACATATGTTCCCGGTCCGGGGCGACCTGCTAAAGAGCCCGTGGCGATCATACCGTTTATTAGCACTTGCTGTCAGCGGACATTACCAAAAATGTGTGCGGTGGAGTTAGCACAGTTCTTAAACCTAGGTTTTCAAGTTACATTTTTTAGACTAGACATGCATTTAACACCCGCTGCATCTTCTGACCTAACCTTTTAATACATTTTTATTTTAAAAAAGCAGGGAGAAATGATTTTTTCCAACTTAGTGCCTCATGCCAGTGTGACTGTTTGCTTCCGCTGCGAGTCCGGTTCCCTTCAATGGGATTTGTGCTGATGCCAAACGGCAGAGGTTCATACCCTGAATTGGTTTATCCAAAGCAAGAGAAGTTAGGGAGAATCATACTTCCTAAAAACTCCTTGGCATTTTTAGTCCTCGGTGAAATCCACGTTCTTCTAAATTGAAAATGGTTGTCGTAACTTTTGTTCGTTTTCGTCCCCTTCTCGCAAGTTGCTGTTTCTCAGACTATAGCAACATACGTTTGACCCCAAAGTCAACTGTGGTTTCCATGAATATTTTATTAAGAACATGATGGGATAAAAGTTCAGCTGAATTCTATTTGTTTTGTTTTGTTTAGTTTAGTTTTAGTTAGTGCCAGCGAGGGGCTTGCTGCTGAACAGCTAAAATACAGGTCCCTGCCTCTAGGGGACGTACAATCTAGCATCGGCGAGGGAAAGGGGAACACAGAGACAGGGAGACATCCATGGAGCTGGGAAGTTGCAGGTGCCACGTGCTCAACTTGGTTACAGGGGGACACCGAAGGGTAGTTGAATTTACTGACATTCTCCCTTAGATTTCCAACAGCCACAGGGAAAACTTTGTGATCCAGCCAAAGGGAAATTACCTTCGGTCAGAAGGGCCCTGCCCTGAAGGTGGCAAAGGCGCCTCACACTTTTGTGTGTGGAACGGCAAACAGAAGAGAGCTCTTATTTGAATAGCAGGAGACTCTTGTAGAGAGGTGTCCATTTATCTTAAAATATTTCAGAAAGCAACTTGCATGGACAGTAGAAGGAATAATCAGGAGAAGGGAGGGGATACCCCAGGTACTCTCTTGATTCTCAACAAAATTGAAGAAAGTTGGTTGGATTCCTTCAATGTACTTACTAGAAATGCTGTTTACTGTACTATAGATAATATAGTAGAATTACTATACATTGCTTACTAGAATTCTTCTAGATGCTGAAGCATTAAAAAGAATAGTTTCCCCTTCGGACCAAAGTAGTTGGTCGCTCCGAGCTCTGTCATGCAGTTAGAAGGAACGTAATGTGATTTATTTATTTTTTATCTCCAATTTCAATTGCATCTTTCTGTTTCCCTTCTGGGTGCTCCTGATGGCTGGTAGCACGCTGCATGGCTGCTGGTGAAACAGGAAATGGGGTGAGTAATTTATAAAGAAAACAGTTATGGCATTTCTAAATAGGAGAAAAAGTAGTTCAGGTGATCTCTTTTTTTTTTACTGATGAGATTATGCAAGCGCGTTAATACATGCCTTCCTCGGGCATCTAACAAGACTGCGTAGGACCAGTAGTGCTATAGAAGTGATAAACAGTAGTGGTAAGACAGCACTCTAGCCTGAATGAAGTCTGTACACCCAGAGCTTGGAAGTCTTTTGCACCTGTCTGAGTTTCATTCACTTCCATAGGACTTGTGCTGGCGACAAACAGCTGGAGGATTGTGTTCTGTGTTGCCTCAGTTCTCCAGCTTAAAAAAAAAAAGGATAATTCCTTTTAATATGTCTGATCTGAGCAGGGTCTTTTCTAAAAATGTAAGGGCGATGGTTCCCCATGGTATGAGGCATCCATGAATTAACACCTGAGCACAGCCTGACTGCTTCCAAACCAACCTGAGCCCAGTCCCAACTCAGTCAAGCTCTTCCATGTCCGAGCCCAATGTAGCAGGTGTGGCCCCGCCTCCGTAGAGCTGTGATGTCGTACGTACTCTGCGGGGGTGGAAGCCACACCAGGAAATGGGCGGGAAAATAACTTAATCCCTCCTCTTTTCTGGTGTGCCACCGCTACGACGGAATGCTGTGATGTCACAGTGCTCTATGGGGGTGGGGCATACATTAGGAAAGGGGCGGAGTCAAGTCAGTGGTCCCACCCCTGCAGAGCATCATGATGTCCGAGATACTTGGGCCAGGAGGCTCTGCCATGAATCCTCTATTTCTCAGCCATCTCAGTGTAAGCATCACGGCTCTTAAATTTGATGTGTGCTCAGCTTGAAGTCCATATGAGTGCTTCTCTAAACTCCTCATTCAGCAGTTATCGCAGCAGTACAAATTATATAACATTTACATTTTTTCCCCAGAAACATAGTGCTTAAACTGATGAGCTTACCTTTATATGTCTAAAAAGTATTTATTTTGATTTGTATCCTGCCCTTTCCCAAAGGTTCGGGACAACTTACAGCATAAAACATCCCCAAAATAATAATAATTATTATTTATAGAAAATTCTAATTAAGTCCCCCCCCCCCACCCTATCTCCACCCACTAAAAGTCTGGTCAGAGAAGGTATATCACGTCCAGAAAATGCTTGGGCTTTGGTGAACCTCCAGGAGAAGGGAGTTCCAAAGATGAGGATGAACCACCAAGAACAGCTGTCTGCGTGCCCTTGATGTAGGGATGTGGCGCAGTGATGGAACCTGTCAGAGGGTGCCCCTCCTCCTTCTGACTGACCTTGGCGGACGTTGGTGAAACATAGAAAGGGACAGCCTTTTAGTTACATTAATTGCGTTTAGATACAACCTTTTATAAACCTACACCATAGATATGTGAGAAACGTCCAGAAATGCTTTTCTGCCATTTTGTGTTGCCCTAACCTGTCTAGCTAGGTGCCATGTTCCGAATGCTAGCGTCTTTTTTTCGTTCCTTGCTTTGTTCAAGCAGGGCCCCGTGGAGTCTGCGTTTCCCCCATTGAGGCTGATGGGGAAAATTCAGAATCCACAGGGCTCTGCTTAACTTCGACATGAAGTTGCAGCAGAGGCATGATTTTTTCTGACAGACTTATTTGCAAGGTTTGATCATTTTGTGTTTGTTTGCTTTAAATGCAGAAAACAGGGTCTTTCCCCTGCAAAAGAGGACATTGTCCAGCTGAAAGAAGCCTATAAGTGGATTATTCATCCCCTGCTCTCCGAAGAACTCAGCGTCCCTGCTGATGGAAAGGTGGTGTATCAATAAATGTTGTATTCCTCTGTCAAAGTCTTACTCCTGATGTGGGGGTAGGTTCTTCTAGCTTTTAAAAGGAGACAACTGTTCCTTGGTACGCTGAAGAAGATGCTGATGGGGTGAGGATGACTGCAACATTTAAGTATAAAAATATCAAAAGGTTTTCTACAACCTGCAAAACACCATCCCCTCAAATGAGAATTTTGCGGTACATAATTACTAATCCTGTCCTTTACATCTTCAAAGAGTTCACATGCATTAGCTTATCCTCTCAGCAGCCGTGAGGCAGATCCATATCGGAATAACCTGGGTAATGAGATACGGGGAGATTGAAGGTTTTGATGAAGGCTGCAGAAGAAACTGGGGACAAATTTGAGATTCCTCAAACACTCAATCCACTAGGCCACGCTGCCTTTCAATTATGACTTCGAGGCATCCTCTGACTAGAGCTGAAACGAAAAATCTCTGTGAGTGCTGTTTCCAGTGGAAACAGCTTTTTCGCCTTCATTCGTGCAAGGAGGAAATCTATCCGCATTTTTGACATTTTTTGTGATTTTCCACTATTTTCCACCATTTCGGTAATTTTTGGTATTTTTCAGTAATTTACGGTATTATAGATACTACCAGAAATTACCAAAATGGTGGGAAATCACAGAAAATGCCAAAATGTCAGTAGAGTTCCTCCTGGCTACCGAAAGGTTGGTATTTCCTGACGGAATGAGGGCATCTGCTCTCACTTCAGGCCTACCTCTGACACAGCAGATTCTGAACCCTTTCATGAACTGCTCTAAAAGTTGACTGAGCTGGCCATTTTTTAATGTTTTATGTCCCTTCCCCATCTATAAAATGAGATTGATAGTGTCTTACTGTTCTCTGACTTTAATGTTTGTAACTCTCTTTCAGATGCTCAGGTATTATAGGAAGCCAAAGTATTTATGTATTTAATTTTTATATCCCACCCTTCCCTGAAGGCTTAGGGCAGGTAACATAATAAATAAAATATGGATGGTAAAAACACATTAAAAACCGCCTACAAACTCATATCCCCAACCCCCTATTGCGTGGCCAAACAGAAAAGTCTTGCATTGCCTCCTGAAGACGCTCGGGCTTTGCTTGAACCTCCAGGGGCAGGGAGTTCCACAATACAAGGGCAGCAACCAAGGATGCCTTTCTGCACGCCCTTGCCCTCCGATGGACACAATAGGTCACTCCTGGCTGGCTGCAGGCCCATGGCGGGGCATGCGGGAGGAGACAGTCTTTCAGATACATGGGGCCCACACCATTCAGGTTTTTTTGTAGGTCAGAATCGGCACCTTGAGTTGTGCCCCAAAAGTGATTGTGCAGAGTCCAAAGCACAGGTGTAACGTGTTGATGGTGACCGACTCCTGATCAACGTCGGGCCACGTTCAGCTCGTTGCAGTAGACTAGACTCGAGGTTATAAAAGCATGGATGACGATGGGCGAGCCGAAATCAGAAAGAAACGGCCACAAGCTCCTCAATCTGTTACGATGTAGGGGTGGCGATTGAGTGGTTAAGGCACAAGGCTACATCTCTGAAGGCTGTGGGTTCAAAGTCTTGCCCGCTCTGTTTGGCTGGGGGAAATCAAAGATGGTTGGACATGTGCACCGTCGGCTGCAGAAACTGGTGTGACTTAACCACGCCGGCCCAGTGGGCTGCATGGCTCAGGGCTACAGCTGCGACGGATACTAGGATTAGTACCCGTAGGTAATGCCTGCATTTTGGGGGCACTGAACAGGCTGCCCGTGGACCGGTTGCACTCCCGATGCCTGAAAATAGGAGCGTTGCCCAGAGAAACTGACAAGCCCAGCGGTCCCAGCTGGGGGAGGGTGTCAGTTTCAATGGCCAATTTCCCCCCCCTCCCCCCTTTACATCACGCCTCAGCTGAGAGGCACTGTAGCGGTGGAAGCAGCCTTTGAAAGTGACAGGATCAGGCCTGGGCCACTGGAGCCCCAGCAGGGCCCTATCACTTTCAAAGGCCATCCGACGCTTCCCCCCTACGGCACCTCTCAGCTGAGAGGCACTCTGGGGTGGGGGAAGTGGCCTTTGAAAGGGACAGGCCCTGGCCAGAACCACCGTGGAGCTGGGCTTTGCCGCGGTCCCGACTGGAGCCTGTCGCTTTCAAAGGCCAGCCAATGCGATCGAGCAGCCCATCGGGCCCCATTCGAGCAGGCCGGGTCGATTTCGGCACCGCGGATTCGTTAGGGCTGCCCGGATCTTCAGCTGCCCGGTTGCAACTCTACTCAGGACGGCCTTTGACTTTGAGAGTAGTATTATGATTATGAATTCAGGGACCCCTCTTCACTGTGTTTCCCCCATTGGCTCCAGTGGGGAAAATGCAGCGAACCCGGGTCCCTGAATAATGTAGTATTGAAGTGGCTCCTCAATGGCCTGTTCTAAACAGGTTTCCAGCTTACGCTGCACCATGATCTTTTCCCTCCTACCCCTACAATATTTCAGAAAAGTCCCTTGAATACACTGTCTGTATGTTTGCTTGCTAAGTGTCTAGCCATTCACAAAAACAACTTTTCGCTTTCTTTTTGTGACTTAGAGCTTGTTTGAAGTGAGCGTGGTCTTTGCTCACCCCGAAACAAATGAGGATTGCCATTTCCTGTAAGTTGCCATCTCCATAATAATCAGTAACATCATTATTATTATTATTATTGTTAGTAGTAGTAGTAGTATTTATTAGTAGTGTTGTTGTTGTTAGTATTCGTCTTAGTATTATTAATAATAATATTAATATAATATAGCACCAGCAAGGCACTTGGTGCTGTGCAATCAATAGTTAGAGGGGCTTACAGTCTCAAAAAGAAGAAGAGAGGGAGACAAATGGGGAGTGACACATAAGGGGAGACAGGGAAACATTCATGAAGTTGAGAAGTCGCAAGTGCACATGCTGGAGAACGTCTCCAGAATTGATTTATTTTTGTATGCTAGAGGCAGAACCTATACCAAAACAGAGATCCATGTGCCTCTTAGCAGCTTGGCTTTCCAGGATGGGCTGGGTGTGTCCATCAAATCCGAACACCCTAAAACTGGAGAGGGGAACCATCAGCCATAAGCCAAATCTGACCCATGGCTATTTTGTATTTGGACCCTTTCCAGTTTCTGGATCTGGCCCCTGGATCCAGTCCCTACCCTGAAGCATTGAAAGAGTGTGTTTGGGGAAAGGAAGTTGAGATGAAGGTATGCACGCCAGGACAAGGAATGGATCCATGGCACAGATCAGAGATGAGGAACCTCAGACCGAGGGACCAGATGTGGCCCATGGCTAGTTTTTACTTTCCAGTTCCTGTTGTTGCCCTCAAAAACTGAAAGTCTGATCTCTGGGAGAAGGAAGCAGTGATGAGGGCATTCACCACAGGAATAGGGGACGGATCCATTGCACAGATCCATGATCTGGACCCTCTTCTTCTGAGCGCATCCCCTAAGCACCCCTGCCCGCAACTTCTGTGCAGCCCTTGAAGTTTCCATGTGGCCCCTGAGAGAGAAAAGGTTCCATACCCCTGTGCTAAAACATGGATCTGGATTTTGAACTGTTACATCCAGGATCATTTGGAATTGGCTCAGTGGAAGGTCAGACCAGTCTTCTAGTAATTCTGCTGATACCATCATTATTAATGATGATGTGACTAAGAAGGGAGTTAAAATGCAGAGGCAAAGATCCTTAGAGCTTTCAGTGAGCATATATAGGGGGGAAATAAAAATAACTGGAGACTGATGGGGTTTCTCTCTAGTTCTGGGGTTTGTGTTTGATCTGAGGGATGATGGGGAGAGGGGTTAATGATTGAGTCTCATTTGAAGATATAACCTTTTTTTAACAAACAAATAAACAAAAAAGGAAGCACAATATACCCTATGCTGCAGCAGTAAGGAACTTCGGGCACCGAGGCCAAATGTGGCCTCTTTCCAGTTCCTGGATCTGACCCCTGGATCTAGTTCCTGCCCCGAAGCCCTGAAAGACTGAGCTCAGGGGAAAGGAGCAGAAATGAGGGCCTGCATGAAAGGACAGGGGATTGATCCGTGGCACAGACCCATGATCTGGACCCTCCTTTTCCTGAGTGTCATCCTTAAGCATCCCCACCCTCAACTTCTATGCGGCCCTTGGCGCTTGTACTGATTTTCAAAGTGGCCCCTGGGAGGGGAAAAAATCACCACCCCATCTCTGCTGCAATGCGATGTGATGCATTTTTTACTCTGGTACTTCGGTGGTGCCCCACAGGGTCAGTGATTTCCCATTCCTCCCCTAGAGTAGTGTCGTTCTAGGAACAGGACTTGGGTAAGGAACATGGGGCACTTCTGCATCGGTCTTCTCTGTTTTCACTATTATAAAGTGTTTAGCTTTCCCTGAACTACACCTTTCCCTTCTATTTTTCATTTTTGAGTTTAGAGCCAGGACGTGCCCAGATTGTTTCAAGCCAGCAAAGAACAAGCAGGTACGAATTCTCTGTCTAGCAGAATCCCTAAATGTCACTGCCTAAGGTGTCTGGTGCGAGCAGATGACTTTTTTTTTTAAAACTTGTGTCGTAATTATTCAATCATTGGGGGGAGGTGATAATGAGCATTACTTGCAGGAGCTGCTTGCAGGAGGGGCGGGGTATAAATGTATTAAATAAATAAATAAATAAATATATTACTTATTAATTTTTTTATAAACAATGATTGCAATTTATACCCCGCTCTTCCCTAAGGCTCAGAGCAGTGTACAATGTATAAAAACACCCACTCACAAATCCCCTTAAAAACTCCATGCACACCCTACGCCCCACAACCCCACCCAGCTCTATCCCTGGCTGCCAAACACCAGGCCAAACAAAAAGGTCTTGCATCGTTTCTGAAAGATACGCAATCTCGGGCTTAGACAAATCTCCAAGAGAAGGGAGTCCCATAATTGCGGGGTGGCCACTGAGAATGCCTCGCTACGCACCCTTGCTCTGAAAGCAGTTGGCTGTTGACTTTTTCTGACTCCTCTAGAAGTCTTAGGTTGGTTCGTTGGGTTACACATGCCCTGAATAAAGGGACTTTGCACTGGACAGTGGAGCCACTTTTCGTTCCTTGTCTCTTTCCAAGTAGTCTCTGCCCACAAGCCCTGCTAGCCTGGACCCCAGTTAGGGACATCCTGTATCTCATGGCTTCTGGAGCTACAAACTCTCACTGACTGCTGCGTCTGTGGACACGTGCTCACCCTTCTCCGGTCCAGGCATCTTGGCAGCTAGATCCTCCTCTCCCTAATTGCATAGAGCAGATGTGGCCTCAGAGCAGGTGTTCAGAATTTGTGGGACCCAGGGCGAAAATAAAATGCAGGGGCCCCATGGCCTGGCTCTGCTCCCCCACCCGAGTAATTGAGGTGAGAGGATCGGGGCCAGAGCCCTGCAGGAAGCAACTACCTGGGGGCTGAGAGTTGCAGGCGTGGGGAGGGTCTCACAAAAATATTTTATTTATTTATTAAAACATTCATTTTTATGCCCCACCCTTTTCCCAAAGGCTCAGGGCATCTTACAATAATAAAAGCATAATGCAGTTTTTAAAAAAACTTTAAATACATTCCAAACAACCATACCCTCATCCCAAAACCACGCATTCCAACCCCCCCAAAAACACTTCCCACTCAGTCCCTATCCCCGCCTGTCAAATGCTTTACTGAAAAGGGAAGTCTTACTCAGGCTCGGACTCAGACAAACCACCGGGGGCCAGGGAGTTACACAGCACTGGGGCAGCGACCAAGAACTTCTCCCTGCATGGCCTTGTCTTGAGGACAAGATTGGGCAGGTGGTACCTGCAGGAGGGCGCTCCCAGTCAACCACAAGGGTTGCAATGGAGCATGGTTGGAAAGGCGGTCTTTTAGATACGGGGGTAAGGGGGCAGACTGTTTAGGGCTTTAAAGGTCAAAACCAGAAACTTGAATTTTGCCTGGAAGGTTCTAGGCAGCCAGTGCAGAGTCCGGAAGACTAGCGTAATGTGCTTCCAGTGACCCGTCCCTGAAAGGAGCCGGGCTGCCGCATTCTGCTCCACCTGCAGCTTTTGAATAGTCACCAAGGGCAGCCCCGCATAGAGCACGTTGCAGTAGTCTAGCCCCCAGGCGATGAAAGTATGGATAATGGTGGCCAGATCCAAATAAGAAAGAAAAGGCCGCAGGCTCCTCACAGATGGAGTTGGTAAAAAGGTGCTCTTGGCCACCGCTGCAACCTGAAAATCCAGGCAACAAGGGGTCAAGAAGCACTCCCAGGCTGTGAAGCTGAGCGACCAGAGGGGGCCAGACTTCATCCACAACAGGAGTCCCAGTCCCCTCCAAGTCACAGGACCGGGCCACCATCATCACTTCAGTCTTGTCAGGATTCAGCTTCCATCGACTCAATCTCATCCATTCCCTAACAGTGACCAGGCATCGGGTAAGCACTGAGGCTGCAGGACCTGGTCGAATGAAAAAGAGAGGCAGAGCTCGCTCTCATCAGCGTACTGATGACACTTCACACCAAAATCTTCAAAAGATCTTGCCCAGTGGCCTCATATATATTGATATCTAGGGGAGACAAGATGGATCCTTGCAGGACCCCACAGGGGGGAGGTCACAAGCAATCGCCCATCACCACCCACCGAGACCTCCCTGACAGAAACGAATGGAACCACTCAAGAGCAGTCCTGCATGCCCACGCCAGGTCCCGTAGTTGTCTCAACACCACCTCATTATCAATGAGGCCTACCTGTCCTGGGACCTCAGGAGCTCTGGACCCTGCGGCTACCAGAGCTGACTTCCCTGCAAGGCCACCTCTGGTCACAAGGCCCCTACTGACCTTGCTTAAGGTTGACCCTGTGTGGCCTTGGGCAAGTCCCTCTCTGCCTCAGTTCCCCATCTGTAAAATGAGAATAATAACGCCCTACCTCTGAGGGCTGTTGCGAAGGTGAACTAGAAAAGGATTGTCAAGCGTTATATCCTGCCTTCCCGAGAGAAGGAACCGGAATCGTTTTGCGCATGCTGAGGGTAGCCACCGAGCCAGCAGACTAGCCGAGTGGAACGGGCAGGGCAGGCCAGGGGGGAGGTTTGCTCTCTTCTCCTCCTCACAGCAGCACCGAGGTCACCATTTTTTTGTTCTCCGCCCCTTAGTGGTGGGAGCAGCCCCCTGCCCGGCAGTAGCCGTATCCATTCTACCTGCTCCCTGCAAAGGGCGGCGTCCCAGTGGCGGGCTTGCCTTGCTGCAGCGGGAGGGGGGGTGTATGTCCCCCCTTCTGCCCACCTGGGAGCATCAGTCTCCTCCAGCCAGCTCCTTTCCTCCGCTCCTCCCCACCCCCTCCCTAGAGGGTACCTGAACGGAGAAGTCGGGGTAGAAGGGAGAGAGAGACAAAGGAGAAAACAAAACGCTGTCTCGGGGGAGATTTTTCTGAATGGCTTATTGACATTGGCTGCAGCTGAGCTCTTACACAGCGGCAGGGGATCCAGATCCGAGGAGCCCGGTGACGGGCACAAACCTGGTAGTAAAACCTGGTCATTTACCCTAACTTTGTTTTGGGTGTTGATTATATCAGAGGGTTGTTCCCATATGGAGAAAAAAATGGGGCAGGAAATCGAACTCCCCATCTGGTTCCTCTGACCAGCCGCGCCTTAAGCAGGCGAAGATTTTGGACTTTACTTACCTGCCATCCCCTTGGTAAATAAATAGGTTTGGATGCCTAGGAGCCGAGGTAGATGGAAGTGAGACTGATCCGCACACCCTCATTCAATTGTGATGCCCAAAAAATCCAGTCTACTTGGCTGGTATAGACTACTGTTTTGTTGGTGCCCAGGCAACTAGCACACAAGGTCTCTAGAGCCCCTGCACACTCACACTCTTCCTTACCTATTTGAGGACAAAAAACCAATGCCACATGTAGAGCTTGCTGGTCAAGAGGCAAGACTCTTCCTTACGGAGCAAAAGATCCTAGGTTCAAATCCCCCTGTAGTGCTGCTGTTGTCAAGTGGGAGGGAAAAAGACTGTACCTTTTTCTGCTGCTGCTGCTGCAGGCCGTCGAAGGTTCACGTGCAGTCCTGTGCATGGGGCCGTGATCCTGGAATCCAGGAATCCTTTCTCTGGTGAGTGGAGGATGCCTGGGATCCAGTGGGGAGCTCATCCTGTGGTGGCATGAGCCTTGAAATCAGTGAGACCGTTTGCGTAGCATTAATTTAGTCATGTGCCGTCTCAGTGGGAATGGGGCTAATAATAGGCAGCATTAGAAGGAGGCCACAAGAAGAGAGGGAAGCACAAGCCGTATTCGGTGGTGGTTACGTTGAGTCTGCTATCTAACTTTTGTCAGGTACGGTATACCTGAATCTCAACATCGCTAGCTCTAATGATTGTGTGTGCGCGCTCGTGCTGTAGCTACCTCCTTTGTGGAAACTTTGTGGGGGTCTTTTGCAGAGGTGGAAAACTTCAGGCCCAGGGGCCAAATGGAGCCTGTGACTAGTTTTTATTTGGCCACTTTCTAGTTCCTGGATTTGCCCCTGGATCCAATTCCCGTCCCCAAGCTCTGAAAAAATGAGCTCAAGGTAAGGGAGCAGGGATGAGGGCCTGCACCCGAGGACAAGGGACAGATCCATGAACTGGACCCTCTTGCTGAGCACACCCCTTCAGCCCCTCCTTCTTTTCCCCAACTTCTCTGAGACCCTCGGAGCTTGTACTAATTTTTAAAGTGGCCCCCGGGAGGAAAAAGGCATCGAGCACTGAGCATACACTTAATTCTTCTAAATAGAGAGCCAGTGTGGTGTCATGGATACGGTGCTGGACTTGGAGCCAAGACAACAGCTGCCGCAGCTCCCTGCCCTCCCCCCAGAGTGCAGTCCAGATGGGGAGAGTTTAATCTCTTCCCCAACTCTCAGCATGGATGCTTGGAGACCTTGAGCCAAGTCATGGTCAAACCAACCCCAGCCCCAAGACCCAGCCTCACCTCTAGGCATATCCACCCCCCCTCCCCATCCATAGTGCTTGCTTGGCAGGGGGAGGGGCTTGGCTTGGGGGCAGCCACCTGAGAAGGGCCTAGGGGTGCAAAATCCCTCTGTCTGGCCCTGGCAGGGAGGGAGCTGGGGAAGCACTGCAGGAGCAGGTGACTTCATTGCCTCTTCCCCAGGGTCACAGTTGCAGCGGAGGTTGAGGGCCAGACACAAGCAGCATTGATTGCGGAAGCAGCGTTTCAGGCAGCCAGCCAACCCCCCTACCCCGCAACCTGGCAGCGCAACTGGCTCTGCAACGCAAGCAAATAGTGAGTCCCTAACTGCAGTACAAGCCATGGAGCCTCCTGGGGGAGGAAGCTAACTACCTCATTAATATATATGTATGTAAAATGTAACTTGTTGTCCACTACTACAAGTTCTCTACTCTTTTTTTTTTGTTTTGTTTATGGCGTATATTGTCTTCATGACCACCTCTGCAGAAAATATGTCATATTTTCTGAAATCTCATGTAACCAAATAATAGATGTAGTACAATCTCTTGCCATCTTCATACTCCCTGAAATCTCTCTCAGAAGTTTGGCTCGTGTTGTAAAAAAACCCAAAGAAATGAAACAAACAAAAAACCTACAGTTTAAAAAACTTAGTTAAAGCGGATTCACATCAAGCAAACTTTAATAAACCGGGAAGTTGTACGTTAAGGCTCCCGCCTTAACTTGCACACCTTGTAAGCAGTGAAGTTGTA
This sequence comes from Sphenodon punctatus, assembly GCA_003113815.1. Taxonomy (NCBI): domain Eukaryota; kingdom Metazoa; phylum Chordata; class Lepidosauria; order Sphenodontia; family Sphenodontidae; genus Sphenodon; species Sphenodon punctatus. The sequence goes on along the minus strand of QEPC01013355.1, from coordinate 2,690,632 downwards.
TGGTGTCACATACTGTGCTCCATTACAACTTTGACTCCATGCACCCACACTTTGCCTTGGTCTTTCAGCCCCGGTCCTCTTCCTTTGCAGGTTGGGGGCAACACTAAAGCTGGAGAGAATGCTTTGTGTTTATTTAGAATGTGGGTAGACACTGACCTGAAATCCATGGAATGGCCAATGGAAGGAATGGGGGAAACATTAATGCTAATTTGAAATTAAATTGTATCTCATTAACCGTGAAACGATACAGTGGAGATGCATCTTTGAGACTGGGGGAGGAAGAGGATGTAGAATAACGAAGGCAGCAGGGAGAGACAATGGAATGACAGGGAGGAGGCCGTTGGGATTGAGTACAGCAGGAAGGAACTTGGTGGAATAATAGGAGGAATGCCATAAGAAATGGGTGAAATGTCAATATTTTGGGTGATGTAAGTGATTGGGAGGAGTGATAGGAGCTATGGGGAACACTACTATAATGTTAATAAGCACCATAGCTACCCCCTTGTTGTTCTAGTCTCTATTGCCCTGTTGTATATTAGTACACCTTCTCTCCTGGGTTTTCCTTTTTTTGTGGGAGTTGTCATTTCACACACTCGTAGATGTATTTGCTATGAGTAACGATGGTTATTATAGTGGTCAGGAGTCTTGTGATTTTTTGGGAGGTGAGTAGGGTTTATTGGGTAGTAGTAGAGGCCAGACTCTGCAGTTGGAAGCTAGTGGGTTAAACTGGGGCGCTGGAGCTGAAGTCATAATGTTTCTATCCTCTGAGAGTGAAGTAGTAGTTAGTGAAGTGGTGGATTCGAGTAGGTGGTTATCCCAAATAAAATAAATTTAAATGTAAGGACAGCACAACTGATCCATCTAGTTGTATCATGTTGGAATATTTACATGTTCTTAGCCACCTGTGCAGTGAAGAGATGTACTTGATCTGGTGCCACAGAATGGAAATTTGGAATATAAGTTAAAAAAAGAGAAACTCTTTCCTCATTGGAAATAGAGTAACAGTGTAATATTGGACAGGGAGGAGAGTGTCATCCTAGCTTTAGTGTTGCCCACAACCTGCAAAGGAATAGGATTGGGGCTGAAAGACCAAGGCAAAGTGTGGGTGCATGGAGCCTAAGTTGTAAGCGAGCATAGTATGTGACACCATACAACTTCACTTCTTACAAGGTGTGCAAGTTAAGGCAGGAGCCTTAACATACAATTTCCTGGTTTGTTAAAGTTTGCTTGATGTGAATCCGCCCTAACTTTTAAACCATAGGTTTTTTGTTTGTCTAATACAAGCTTACAGTTCAGGTTATCCCGCCATATAGTCCATACGGAGCACACCATTCATACCAGCCAGCTTGGGCTTCTTGTGTCTCAAGCCAGTTCTCCAGAGCCTCCCCAGGTGCACACGCTCCCTCTCCAGTCTGTCTCCCCAAGCTATCCCCCTTCAGCTGCACAAGCCAGAGGCTTTTAACATCGGGGCTGGCTTGGCCATGTCCTGCCCAAGTGTGCCTCTGAAGCACAACCACAAACAAGGAAAACAGAGGTACAGTATTTAATACAATATAAGAAATCCCAGTCTGTATGTACAATGGCCAAAACCTCCCAAATCCACAAGGAGGATGGAGACAAAAAATCAATAACACACTATAAACAACCAGTCCCCAAATAATACACAATGATAGAAATCAGATAAACATGACCAATAAAATAATGATAATACAACCATATCACAAGTAATAAAAAATCCCAATGATAATACAATCATGTCGTAAGTAGTCAAAAAATCCCAAAATAGTATAAAAATCACAAACGTGTTTCGGAGTCCACGCCCCTTCCTCAGCGGGACATATTCATGCACACTCAAAATATAGAAGACTCTGTAGAGAATGAAAGAAGGTTATGTTGTAGTCACAATTACTATATTCCAGCATATTTAATTGAGTGATCATTAAAGTCATACTTGTGCCAGCAAGAAGCTTTTTCCTTTTTTGTCTTTATCTTTTTCTCCCTTTTTAGTGCTGCAGATCCACTTACTAGGTCATATGTGCAGATAGATCTCGGGTGGAGCAAGTGAACCATCCACCTTCTGTCCTTAATCAGAACAGAAGAAGCAGTAGCCAGGTTAACAAACCCACACTCCACAAAAGCTTTTATAATGCCCATGCCACCAGATTTAACAAAAAGATTCACTTACAGTGATTCCACAACTCTTCTCATACCCTCAGTTTCAAGGCTTAATACCTAATGTGGCTCCCAGGGCCCAAGCGCAGTGTTAGCTTCAAGAGTCAAAATGTTCTATAGCTTTACCCCCCATGCCCCCTGCACTCATTTCATTATCTTGTTCATCTGGACCCACAGCACCATGTGTTGACTATTTAAGGCATTATTTTAAAGTCACAGTGTCTCCTTCTGTATCACCCAGCTTCTTTTTGCCAGTGTCACCAACTAGCATTCATGGATAATTCATAGTCCAGTGTTAAGTCCTTGATGATTTCACAATCCCATGTAGACCCATGGAAATCCGCTTCCCATCATCTTCCTACCAGAGTCCTTATGTATTCCGTGTGTCTCATACATTCCTTTATGATCCATATAGCTCAGCTGCACAAATGAACAGCAATACTGCTAAAAAACTCTACCAAGGACATTTCTTGTCCTATTCTCCCCAACAGAGCCCAAGCCCATAAGTTGTACATACATAAACAAATTTTTCTTCCTTTTGAAATCAGACATATAATATTGTCAATAAATTCCACCAATGGTAGCTATAGCTTATTGCTGCTGGAGATCCAAAAAACAATAGACCAGCGCAACCCCTATATATAAGCAATTAAAGAATTATCTTCATTGAGACCTACTGGTATTACTGTATTCAACCTATGAATCCAGTAAGCATCCCTCCTCCTTAGTTGTTTAATATGATTCCCTGAAATAGCTACTTTTTCAAGGTACAAAAACCGCATCTCTTGTACCTTATGCCCCTTCTGAATAAAGTGTTCTACCAAAGGTTCCTGGATAATTCCCCTCCTAATGTTACTCTGATGTTCAAGAATTCTTACTTGAACCATTCTAGATGTCATCCCTACATATATCAGTTCGCATGGACGCAAAATCAAATAAATCACAGATGCTGTACGACACGTGGAAAACTGATTCAAGGGGAACCTACTCTGAGTCTTAGGATGTATAAACATTTTAGAAGTCATGCCACACCTACACGCTACACAATTGCCACATGGAAAACGACCTATAACAGGTTCTCCAGTGAGCACCCTCGAGATCCCCTCTTCTCTCTGTCCCTTCCTAATATCTGTATAGACTACATGGTCTCTAATAGATTTTGTCTTCTTCATGGCAAACATGGGTGGCTTATCACACCCTGGTATCTTCTCAACTAAGTGCCAATGTTTACTAATTGCTCTTTTTATATCCCCCGCACCTGGATTATATGTTAACGGACCAACCACCCTGTCCAACGGTCTTTTATTCTTAGGCGTCAGAAGAGCTTTCCTCGGCATCTGCATCACCCTATATAGACACTTTCTAAGGACTTTATTCGGATAACCCCTATCCCTTAAATCCTCTAGACACAGGGTGATTTCAGAAGTGACGTGGTGAATGTCCACCACAGTCAACCTCAGTCAAACGCGGGGGTGTGTGTGTGAAAGCACCGTGCATGTCTGTTTGCTCGCATCCAGATGTTCACCACAGTCAAACGCAGCCCGGGGTAAAGCTAACCACACTTCATGAGGTTGGGGCGGGAGGAGGTCCAGAAGTGTGGTGAATGGTCACCACGGCAGGGGTGAATGAAAAGTAACTTCTGAACGGAAACCCGCAGCCGCGGTGGAAGGAATTGACCCCAGCCGCGGTGCATTCTGGGGCTCGAACTGCGGTCCACGTCTCCACTGCATGTCTGTTGTGTTCCCCCGGCCCATGTTCTCTCTGATTGCCCCCCGGGCGGTGGTCACAATCCCATCACTTCTGTTGGGGCCGCACGTGTCACCACAGCCCGCGGTGAATCCGTTCACACCGGGGTGGGATTCACTGTGGTGAATTGGAACGCGTCACTTCTGAAATCACCCATAAATTAGCCTGCTGGAGGAATACTGTCTCGCTACAACAATTCCTTCTTGTCCTAACCAATTGGCTAAATGGCAAATTTTCCTTAAGATGTTTAGGATGATTGCTGGAAAAATGTAAAATGGAATTCGTATCTGTGGGTTTTTTGCATAGTCTAGTGGATATTGAGCCTGGTTTATAGTCAATAACAATATCCAAGAAATGTATGGAATGGTAACCCAATCGCATGTCAAATAATAATATATTTTCATGGCATTTATTAAGATATTGATGGAATCTCAACAAGTCCTCTTTACTCCCAGCCCATAAGAATAACAGGTCATCTATGAACCGCCTGTACAACAAGATTTTATCAAGGAAATGATTGCTTCCTTGGTTGTAGATGAAACGCTTTTCAAACTCCCCCATAAACAAATTGGCTATTCAGGGTGCTGCTGTACAACCCATAGCCACCCCACTAATCTGTAAATATAATTGATTATTAAAATCAATTATATAAAAAAAACTTTTACTCAATACAAATTCAGCAATCTGTGTCCAAAAAATAGTGTTTGGATGATTCACGGTCCTTAGATCCAGTGTGGCCTGGATAACATCTATAGATATCCCCTGTGGAATAGATGACCTGATGTTCTTATGGTCCAGGAGTAAAGAGGGTGTTTTTGCAGTGTGCCTCTGAAGCCCAGAGTTTGGCCTCTTAAAAAGCCAGCACCGCATTGAGCCTCTGCTCTGCCACACTGTCACTTTACAGTCAACAATGATAGACACTGGTCTCTGCCCCAGCAGGCTTGCAATCTAAGAGACAAGGGAGGGGAGATGAAGGGAAGGGGAACAGAAGGAGACGCGAGAATACATCCAAGATGTTGTGAAGCTTAGCTTAATTATAGGGGAGAAGGAGAACATAAAAATATCAGGGCAGAGACAAAGGGGATGAGGAGCTAGGAAAAGCCTGATGGAAGAGGCAGGTTTTCAGGAGGGATTTGAAGACAGGGAGCGAGGGAGCAGGATAAATGTATTCAGGGAGAGAGCTCCAGGCATGCCAGGAAGAGGCAGATACATTTCAAGGAGCAAGGGAGTCAGGCGCAAGTGAGCATGGTGGCAGAGGAAGAGCAGCGCTCCTGGAGAGGAGCGTGGCAGGAAAACGAGTGCAGAGAGAGAGGATGGGGAGAGAGGCCATGATGAGTCTAGGGGTTTGCGTGTCCCCCACCCCCTGCTGCCCAGAATTGCAGGTTTCGTTTGTAAAAGATAGTTTGGGCACAGTCCTCCCCCATAAAATTCAATTGAGCTGTGCCGCAGAGTCAGAATTGTAGAGTTGGAACAAAGCACCTCAGAGGTACCTAGTTTCATGCCCTGCTCCATGGCCGGACATAACTCTCTCTACAGCATTGTAGACAGAGGCTTGTCCTGCCAGGTTTTTGAAAAACCTCCAAGGAAGGAGATTACCCACACACACTTGGGCAGCTTATTCCACTGCCCGACCGTTCTCACAGCTAGGAGAGTTTTTTTCCCTAATATTTAGCCAACATCTGCATCGCTGCAATTTAAACCGAATTCCCCCTTGTTCTGCCTTCTGTGACAGCAAAGAATGAACGTTCACCACCTGCTCTGTGGCCTCCTTTTAGATATTTGAAACTTGCTATCGTGTCCTCCCCCGCGCCCGCTCCCTTAGGCTTCTTTTCTCAGAGCTGAACATTATTTACTTATTTATTTTGAATGATATCCTGCCTTTTCTCACAGGCTGAGTGTGTCTCGCAGTGAACAAAAATATAAAAAATCTATTAAAACTGTATAAAATTCCCAATAAAGCCACCCCTAAACCCTATAAACCTTATCCCTGCCTGCTAGAAGCCCAGCCAATTCTTTCAGCCTTTCCTCATGTGGCTTGTCCTTCAGCATCTTTTATCATCTTATTTGCTCTCCTCTGAATCTTTCCTGATTTGTCTACATCCTTCTTGAAGTATGGTCGCCCAAACTGGACACAATGCTACGCTAGGTGAGGTCTCACCAAGGCTGAATAAAACAGCACTACCCCCCTCAGTTGTTTTGGATAGAATGCCCCTCTTAATGGCATTGATGTCAATGAGTGGAGAATCGCGTCCTTTGTCTCTCATCTTACATACTTTTATGTGCTTTCTTATGTAAAATTACTCATGCAAGCTCAGGGCCTCCAAGGACTAGGTGGTGGGCATGTGTCAATTTGTCTTCTCCCGAGAGGTTGGAACACTTTTACACATAGGAAACTGTGACCCATAGGCTTCAAGTTTTAAAAAAACAATCTGTGTCTCGTTTCACATTAAGCAACACGATTTAATGACTCTGCCCACATCCTTTCTTTGATCCTGGTTTCCTTGATTCAGAAAGAGATGCTAATTTTAATTTCATTCTTCAGTCTGTTTTCACCAGAATGGCAGTCATCAAAGCTTTGGAGAAGATAAAAGAAGAGGATTTCCGTAAGTAAGTGAACTTTGAAGTGGCGCAGTTCCTAGTATTGAGCTGGGACAGAATTAAAGGGGAGGAAAGCCTTATAGGGGGATAAACAGAAGTAGAGTTAATTGTTATACATCTACTGAGAAGTACCGATAGGAGGAGGATTTAGTTAGCTGAGTTTGGTTGAGAAGGACATGCCACTTTTTGCCCATAAGGACATGACCCTGACAATTGGTGTGAATTGGAATGTTATATAATAGCTGTCTCTTGTATGTAAACAAGATCTGTATCTGTGTTTATGGCTGTATTTGTAATGCTCCCCTTCATGTTGTTTAATTGCTTGTCTTTCAAATATCTTTATGCAGGCATTTCCCGTGTCCTCCAACTTCGCCCAAGACCCCCTGTGCCGCTCTTGAAATCCAGTGTACTAACGGCGCGATTTTTGTAGCTGGTAAAATAGTTTTCTCTTAAATATACATACATCTTTGTCCACCAATCCCTAATATGAAGTTTGGGTAGACTTTCTTTCTTTCTTTATATTAAAATTTATATCCCGCCCCCTCCCGTCAACAGACGGCTCGGGGCAGCTCACAGCTACTACATTTTAAAATCATAAAACAATAAAAAACATAGACAAAGAGGGAAACTAAAACCAATTAAATAAGATAAGAACAGTCAAATTACACACACCCCCACTCCCTTCCCAGAAGGCCTGGACGAACAGCCAGGTCTTGCAGGCCTGGCGGAAGGCCAGCAGACCTGCGGCCTGTCGAGCTTCCTCCAGGAGGGTGTTCCACAGCTTCAGTGCAGCCACCGAGAACGCCCTCTCCATTGTGGCCCCCCGGCTAACCCGGGAGACCTCCAAGAAGGCGCCTCCGGTGGACCACAAGAATCGCCCCAGGGCCCGAGGAGTGAGGCGGTCTCTCAGATAGGAAAGGCCCAAGCTGTGTAGGGCTTCAAAGGTTAAAACCAGCACCTTGAATCAGCACTATAGACAACCAGTGCAGAGCTCGGAGCACTGGTGTTACGTGCTCCCTACGGCCCGCCCCTCTCAAAAGACGGGCCGCCAGCGCATTCTGCACCAGTTGCAGCTTCCGAACCGTCACCCAGGGACTTGTTCTATTTTACTACTTTCAATGCTAAGAATGTGAGGAAAGTGAAGTTGGGAACAGGGGTGATTAACGTAAATTGTTCAGCGTGCCCCCCCAAAATGGGTCGGTCCAACACTGGTCCATACATCTGTCTTGCTCCCTAACCCAGGAGTCCAGCCCCCTTAACCAGATGTAATTTGATTCTATTTAAATTTGGTTCGGAGCCTGATCCTCTAGGAGAGAATACATATCACATGTGGTTCCCCCTCACTTTGACAGGACGCCAGCTGATAATACGTCCATCATCTGTCAGAGGACTTTTTTCTAAATTTTATTTTAAAGTTTATTAAGTTGTTCATCATCTGACATAGATATACATTGCCAAATTTTTTCCATACATTAAATCACCCACATCCCCCCCCAAACAAACAACCCACAACTTCGCATATTGGCTGGAATCTCTAGTTTCAACTCGCCTTTATCCGTCTTTCCGTCCAAGAGGCAAGGTGGTAACAAGTTCCCTTTGCCTATAGTTCCAGTTGATGACCACTCTCCCACAATGGGTTTCTTTCTTGAATGCCAGAGGTCTTATAAGTCCACTCAAAGGCCATGAAATGCCAATCTATAGCCACACATGCCGAGTTAAATGCCAAATGCCCAAGCTGAATTAAATGTGAAATGCCATCAAATTCCTACCAGTGCCCCAAATTAAATCAAATGTCTAAGTAAAATGACATCTGAACACCAACTTAAATCAAACACCATCACAAATGTATGCCCGTATTAGATCAAATGCCCTCACGAGCATCCTCCCACCTGGTCACACCCACTTGTATTTACACACACTCTCCCACCAGTTGTTTGTTTACATAACTTGTTGTTGATATTCCCTCCCAACCTTCAAACCCCTCCTGAAAATCTACCGCTTCCGTTGGGCTTTCCCTAGCTCCTCATCCCCCTCAGTCTGCTCTTTGATGCCTTCTCTACTGTCCTGTCATTCATGGTCCCCTTCTCCTCTGTAACTAAGCCAAGCTCATGTACCTGCAACTTCTGAACGTCATGAATGCCCTGTCTTCTTACATTCCTCATATCTCCTAGACCTCCTGTTTCTAATTAATTTCACCTTTCCTTGCTTTAGACGGCTTCAGAATAAAGGACTTGTTTTGTTACAGGAAGATACAACAAATACTCGAGGGATTTACCGCAAACCCCCTGGATTATTGATGGGGAGAGAAAGCTGGAGTCTTCCGTGGAAGAACTGATTTCAGAGCCTCTCGTGACCGTATTTAAAGTAGATAGTGAGTGTCCAGTAGTTTTTTAATCCCACGTGCACACAATAATTATTATTTTTGTTTACGTGTTATCAGTGGAACCCAAATCATATGAGGGGGCGTTGAAGAATTTGCATATGCTCAGCTTGGAGAAAAGAAAAATAAGAAGGGGTTGTGATTAACAGCCTGCAAGTATTTAAAAGGCTGCCAGAAAGAAGATGGAGAACACCATTTGTAGAGATGGTTTTCATGAGATCCCTCAGTAAAACTCGCTGATAGCTAGTTTTATTAAATATAAACACCGAATCCTTGGGCCGGAAGGAACTCTGAGGTTCATCAAGTTCAACCCCCTTGCGGGATTTGCCAGACATACATCATCCCAGACACAAGACTCCTCCAGCCTCCTCTTAAAAACCTTCAATGATGGAGAGTCCACAGCTTCTCTGGGTAGGCTTGTTGCATTGTCTGACTGCCCTTCCAGTCAGCAACGTTTGCCTGAGGTTCAGCTTAAATCTCCCTTGATGTGATTAGCTCCCGTTGCCTCTTGTCCCGCCCTCACTAGCAAGAGAGAACAATTGATCTCCGTAGAAAGCTCATACGGAAGGAGTTACCCTTTCTGGGATCCCGTCAGGAAAAAGCTGACGCGTCCAGAGTACTGTATGACCTTCCTGCTTGGCAGGTAGGAATAGAGTTGGGTGGTATTGGTTTGTGGTTAGGGTGGGGAGGGGAGTTAAGGGAATTATTTTAGACATTTAAAATGTTGTAAGCCACCCTGAGCTTTAATGGGAAGGGTAGGATATACATTTGAATGAATGAATGAACGAGCTTGTTATGCCTGCGGGCAATTATAGGCTTGCTTTATTTTACATAGTGAGAGAACCGGTGTAGCCTAGTAGTTATGGCGTTCGACTTGGGAGATAATACCATTTTAACCATAAACTCACTTCGGTGGCCTTGGGCAAGTCACTGCCTCTCGGCCTCTCTTCCCCCAGCTGTAAAATGGGAATAATGATCACAACATTGTTTTGAGGGTGAACTATATAAGGATTGTAAAGCACTTTGAACATGCTATTTAAACGCTAACTGATAATAATATTCTTGTTGCCCCTTTTTAAAGGGGCTATTTGGCTGATCCAGGGAATGCTAGTGGTTGTAGCATTTACTCCTATCCAAATGCTTGTCAGTTAAGCAGGAATTTGTCTATAAACAGGACAATGTTGGCGAGGAGGAATTGTCCCTTTCTCAGCCTCTGTGCCCAGGTTGAGTGACCTGGTAGAGGTAAAGGGGCCAGGTGAAGCTCAATTAGAAAAGTGCAGAGTTCCTCTTCTCCTGCAATTCCTTAGGTCAGTCTGGATGCTGAGAAAATCCCAAAGCACTCCTTCCCTGGTGGCATTAGGAGAGAGAATATGCAGAGCCCGAGAGCATTCTCCTTCCGGTGGCGTCCACCTCAAACCAGAGACTCCAAGATGGCGTCCAGCTCTATGGCACCACTTCCTCATCTTGGTTTGAGTGCTAGATCTGCCATGGAGACCTTCCCCATGCCAACTAGGCCACGCCCCCTGCCATTCTATTGGTCTCTTGCAGGGATAAATGGCCTTGTGACGCTGGGAAGAACAACCCCCTATTTTCCCCCCATGCCACTGGCTCTACACGTTTCCCTGTGGTGTTACTCAGGCAAGGAATCTCCCTTGTAGGTTGGTGAAGGTCTGAGGGAGCAGTACTGTATCCATCTTTGTTGCAATGCAGATTGGGTTCTTTTCGAAACTGCTTGGTACAGTTTCTTCTGGAATCTCAGGAAGAACTTCCTTTGTTGTTTAAAGTTCAACTCGCCTTTAGTAAATTGTAAGGATAAAATCTCTCCTGCCCTTTTCATTTCTCTTTTTAAAGGTTTTAATTTCTCATCTTCTGGAAGAGAAGATGTGGATGTGAGAACATTGGGCAATGGTAAGCTCAGATTGTCCCCTCTTTAAAGGCAGAAGGTGAACAAAATAACGCCCTGGGGGCGCACAAACACATGGGCCATTTTGTTAGTGAAATACAAATTTACATCAAGGTGTGTTTGCATAAACCGTGGTTTATTCAGGGGTCAATAGCCCCTGAGGGCACTTCCCCATGTTACTGTCAGCACACAATTTGCCTCCAGGGAAGAATCCAGGAGGTAAAACATGTGGGGGGGGGTTGTAATGTGGAACCACCACCCCAATGCGCGTGTGCATTTTTGCCAGGGATCCTGTGGAGGATTCCAGGGCTGGATTTCTCTACTCTGCAATCCCCCTGCAGGATCACTGGCGAAATTGTCCCCGGGGGGGCAGGGCAGGACCAGCCCATGTTACAGATCCCGTAAATGCTTTGCCTCCCAGATTCTTTCCCAGAGGCAAATTGTGCACGGACAGTAATGTGGGAAAGTGTCCTGAGTAAGCCTACCCCTGAACAAACAATCCAGGGGTTAGACCATTTCATGTGGCCTCTTCTACGTGTGGGTAATTGCTCCCCACACTGCAGACACACACCATCTTGTAGGAGTATTCTTTCGTACAGAATATTAGCGCGTGGTAACTTTTACCTGAGGTAAATTACCACACACTGCCCCATGGAGGAGGTGGGGCTGGAGTAGTGTTTGGTGATTTACCTCAGTTGAAAATTACCACACACTAATTAATATTTTCTATGAACACTCCTATTTTTTGTTGGAAGCCGCCCCAAGCTGGTCTCAGGAGGGGCGGGGTATAAATCTAGAAAGAAAGAAATAACATAGAGTAAATTACCACTCACTGCCCCCACCCCCATGGAGTAGTTAGTCTGCAGTAATTTACCCCTGGGTCAGAGTAGCCACACAAAATGCCTTTACCCTTGGATAAACTATTCAGGAGTAGACTTTCCCAATGGTGGTTTACCCCAGTGCAAACTTCGTTTTTCTACATATGCACCTTTAATCGACACAGTGGCAATACTTAACTTTGAAAGCCCCCAAACTCTGTGTGGGGGGGGGGGAAAAAAAGCTTTTCATCTGCTGCACAAATACATACGCATTTAGCATTATTCTAGCTTGTGGGAAGTGTTTTATTTTGCATTTCCTCATTTGAAATAAACCCTTTAGGCGGCAATCCATAATCCTGTGGGTTACTCCAGAGTAAGTGGTTTTAGAATTTCAGTCTAAGTTCCATTTTAATACACCTTTATTTGTTTATTTTAAATTGGGTAATTGTTAGGCCTCCTTTTTAATTTTTAAGCCTGTAAAATCTCTCAGAACGATGGTTTTATTTTTCTGAACCGAGTTCCTTTATTCAACCAGCTCTGCTTCTGCTTCCAGTGACTTTCAGCTACCCCAAAACCAGTGTGGCAGAGCCAGTAAATATTAGCAATCAGCTGGCGCAGAGGCTGTCTGATCTGTGTTATAATTTCAGGCTGCGCCTGTCATGGAACTGTCCTTGCCCTAAGGTACAAGAAAGCCCCGCCATTTCAACCGATGTTTAGTTGAGTGGGAGCTGGCAGTAACATCCTCTTCCACCGGGGCATTGCTGCAGGTGACACAAAATGAGCTAATTAGCTTCCCCCCCCCATTTTATTTTTTAATTAGCACAGGCATCTTTGGGGAAGTGATAATTTGCACTTATTGCTAATACTTCGGTTGAGGAGACAAAAAGAGAATCCCTCGCTGACTTTCCTCTCATCCAATGGCCGTGCCTCTTGCTCCTCCCCAACCCCCTCATGTCCCCACCTAGCAGCAGACACATTTTTCACACCTCTCGACCGTTGCTGCATAGATGGGAGCGTTAATTGAATGCATGGTATTTCTGTGTTTTATGACTGCCAGGAAGGCCCTTTGCCGTGGAGCTGGTGAATCCTCGCCGAGTGCATTTTGCCACTGAGGAGATGAAGGAACTCCAGCAGGTGAATCGTTTGCGGTGATGAAAGTCAGCAAGCGTGTGGGCTTCGGCTACCGGGCAGCTTTGCTAATCGATTCTTTCCTTTTCAATCTTTCTAGACCATTAATAACTCTACAGATAAAATCAAAGTCCGAGATTTGCAGCTTGTCACCAGGTCAGTATTGATGTTCTTCGACAAAGCTCCAGTCTCTCCTGCTTCCTTCTCCCAGGCTGCCTCCCTATGCCTGGAACTTCCTCCTGAGCACATTCGCTCTGCTCCCTCCCTCCCAACCTTCGGACCCCTCCTGAAAAATTACCTCTTCCTAGCTCCTCACCTTCATAGATTGCTCCTTCATATTTCTCCTCCTGTTAATCCTTCAAGATTCTTGGCTCGGCAGCTTCAGGGGCATCTAGACCGGATCAGTTTTCTAGATGCCTCGCAGTCTGGCTTTTGTCTGGGTTACGGCACTAAGATTGAACTTGCGGCCTTGGTCGACAACTTCTACCATGAGTTGGACCAGGGTCGTTCGACACTGTTGATCCTGTTAGATCTCTCGGCTGCATTTGATACCATTGACCATGAGTTGTTGATGACTCGGTTGCAGGACCGAGCCGGGGTAGGTGGAATTGTTCTCAAATTGTTCCATTCCTTCCTGGCCGGGAGAACTCAACGTGTGGTGCTGGGTGACTGTTCATCTTCTCCCCAGGACCTCACGTGTGGAGTCCCGCAAGGTTCTATCTTCTCCCCTCTCCTGTTCAAAGTGTCCATGCAGCCTTTGGGCAAGGTTGTCCGAGGGTTCGGTGTGCGGTGTTATCAGTACGCTGATGACACCCAACTGTACTTCTCTTTTTCAGCTGACCCAGGCCCGACAGTCTCGGTGCTTACCGAGCTGGCAGCTGTGGGGGACTGGATGAGGGCGAGTTGCCTGAAGCTGAATCCTGACAAGACAGAGATGATGCTGGTGGGAGGGGCCGAGGGAGTAGTGGCACCCGTCATAGATGGGGTCTTCCCCCCCCTTTGGTCCCCCAGGTTCGTCGTCTGGGCTTGCTCTTGGACCCGCAGCTCCTCTTGGATGTCCAGGTGGTGACTGGCAAAGGGGCGCATTTTGCCAATTACATCTGGTGCGACGGCTTAGACCGTATGTCTCAGACTCGGCCCTTGCCACGGTCATCCACGTATTTATCACTAGGCTACTGCAACATGCTCTACGTGGGGCTACCCGTGGTGACGGTTCAGAGACTGCAGCTGGTGCAAAATGCGGTGGCCCGTCTCCTTACAGGGATGGGTCACCGCGAGCACGATACACCAGTGCTTTGTTCTCTGCACTCACTGCCTATAGTCTTCCCGGCCCAATTCAAGGTGTTGGTTTTGACCTTTAAAGCCCTAAACAGCCTGGGCCCTGCCTACCTGCCCGCAGGATTGCCTCGCTCTCCGGGCCTTGAATCACCCCCTGCGCTTGGCTGGGAGTGCCCTCCTCGAAGTCCCCCAGGTATCCCAGGTGGTGACAATGAGGAGGGCATTCTTGGTGGCTGCACCGCGGGGCCACCTTGTGACGGAGGTCCACCTGTCTCCAGATCGCCCCTCTTTCTGAAGACAATGTTTCGCCAGACCTACGGCGAGGGAGACGGGTGGGAGTGGGTGTTAGCTCTGCTTTGGGGGTTTTATGTTTTTATGCTGCTATTTATGTTAGATTGTTTTATATTTCTATATATTTAAAATGTTGTGAGCCGCCCTGAGCTGCTGTATCAGGAGGGAGCAGCTAATGAGTCTAAGGAAATAAATAAATAATAAAATTAATATATAAGATTCCCCCCCGCTCAACTCTCAGCCTCAGTTCCCCATCTCTAAAATGGGAATGTCTGTGCGTCTGTCTATCCCTGTGTTCCCCCCACTCACCCACCATGTCCATCTTAGATTGTAAGCCCACTGGGGCAGGGGCCTGTCTCTGAAACTCTGTCACTGTAAAGCACTGCGTACGCCTAGTAGCGCTCTAGAACTGATTAGTAGCAGAAGCAAACAAGCTCAGGGCCGGCCTTAGAATTTGCAAGGGCCAGAACAAACATAAAGCCCCCCCCTCCGGAGCCCCTCCTGTGAGCGAGTGGGGCCTGGTGAAAATGGAGGACAACTGGGTGGAGGGGGGGCAGAAGTAGAAAAAATAACGGGGTCTGAGGCGGTCACTCTATGGTAAAGCTGCCCCTGACTAAGCTAAGCGTGTGCCCCTGCAACCTCTCAATTTCATGACTGTCTCTCTTATCTGCTCCTCCCATTTTCTTCCCTCCTTTTCTCCATTCTAGATTGTAAGCCCATTGGGGCAGGGATCTGTCTCTCTAATCACAACTGTTGAGCCCCAGGTACTTTGCTGGCACTGTACAAATAACTATTATTATTCTTATAATAATCAGTTTGTAATAATAATGCCTCTTCCATCAGGCTTTCCCTAGCTCCTCATCCCCATAGACTCGTCACGGAGGCCTCCTCTTCCACCCTTCCCTCAGAGTCCTCCTCTTCCCCGTAACTAAGTGAAGCACATGCACCTGCGACTTCTCAGCCTCATGCATGTTTCCTCGTCTCTCCCTACGTTCCCCGCTCCGTAATCTCCCTTCCCTTATCTTTCCTAGATTGTAAGCCGCTTGGGGCAGGGATCTGTCTGTAACTCCTGATTGTAAAGCACCAGGTATATTGCTGTGTACATTACTGTGTACCTGGTGCTATCTAAATAATAAATTATTATTATTATTATCAAGCGTTTATATAGCACCAGCTATGTACCTGGCACTTTACAAAGTAATGGAATAGAGACTGTCTCTGCCCTAGGACTTACAATCTGAGAGGGGTGTGGGGGGTGTCCCCGGCTACAGGCTTTCATTATATTAAAAATAAAGCCTGTAGCCGAGGACCCGTAGACAGGAGTTTGTGGAGCTTGTGCTAATTTTCAGTGGCCCATGAGAAAAGGTTCCCCGCCCGATCCAATTTAGGGAGTTGGTTAAGAACCCCCTGCTCATGTTGTGCCTACGATTTCATTTCTTTTGTTTAGAGAGGCCATTGGACGCATGAAAGAAGGTGAAGAAGAGAAGACCAAGACCTACAGTGCCCTAGTGTGGACGGAGAAAGCGATCCAGAAGGGGGACATCTCCTTTCTAGACGAGATGAAGGTGTATATACTGTAGGGCAACGTTCCCAAGCCCCCATGTTACCAACGTTTTCCTATCACCACGAGTCACAAGGGCTCTTTTAACATTGATCGTCGGCTTCCCCTAATCCCGGGGATGAGGCAGCGTGACTTCTCCCTGCCCTGCTCCTTCACAGTAAATCTCTGGCACCCAGAAGGTCCAGCAGGTCCGCGCAGCAGTAATGAAGGCTCTGCACACGCTGCCCCTGCTCCCGAGGCCCCCCAAAGGCTCTGGTGGAAGCAGTGGGGGTGGAAACGGTGGCTCGTAAGGGAGCCACATGGACACGCCCCTTTCCCCAGCAGCCACTTCCTGTAAGCGTCACAGTGCAGGGGCTCAAGAGCTGCATTGTGGCGCTTCTGAGCTGCCATTTGCCTAACTCAAAGGAAAGTGGACAAGTGGAACTCCATGCTGATGCTTTTGTGGTGTGCTAAGGACTTCACATAATATTGTTGACTTAAGATGGTTTGCTTTGCTCGCTCTGTGTTTGCATGTGCACTGCTGGCTCTGCCTACCGTTGGCTAAGCTTCACCTACCATTGGCTCTGCCTACCGTTGGTCTGGCCCCTCCCACTTCTGGCCCTGACCTGCACCTGAACAGCCTTGAAACCCACCAGCCACCACTGCAGGCTCCGCTGACTCCCCCAGCCCCTGTTCCTGCACCTACATTGCCAGTTTTTGCTGAGGAATGGATTAAGCTTGATGGAAACTGAGACTGCTGCTGCCCATCAGCCTTGAGAGAGACTGGGGATGAGGCTGGTGATTCTGCATCCAGAGGTGGGCAGGGTCTTGAAGGACAGCAGTAGTGAGAGGGTTTGGAAGAACAGCTGGGGCTCTGAGGCCCGGCATAAATGAAATTCTGCTTCACAGAGACGAACCCCAATGCCAAGCTCCTTACCGGGCAGTAGGATGGGCTTGTAGAACAGGGATTGGGACCCTTTTCCCTCTCAGGGGCCACTTTGAAAATTAGTACAAGCTCCCAAGGGCCACATATAAGTTGGGGGCGGGGGTGATTTAGTGGGGTACCCAGGAAGAGGAGGGTTCAGATCATGGAACTTTCCCCTCTCTTTGTGTGCACGCCCTCATCTCTGCTCCATACCCTGAGCTCAGTATTTCAGAACTTGGGGGTAGGAACTAGATCCAGGGGCCAAATCCAGGAACTCGAAAGGGGCAAAATAAAAACTAGCCGCAGGCTGCATTCGGCCCCTGGGCCTGAGGTTCCCCGCCCCTGCTGTAGAAGTTCCTCTTGCTAAGAACTCTCGTACCACTGAAGGTCACGGAAAGGGGAAAGAAGTGAAATGGAGAGCAGATCTTGCGTGCCGTCACTGCAAATTAGGACCCACCACATTCAGAAAGCTGTGTGCATGAACAAAGGCAAAAATACTACCTAGGTCCTTGCAGGTTGGGGCTCTGAGTTTGCAAGCTACTGTGTAAAAGGCTTCAGGGTATGGCCCATTAGCTTCAAAACAACCTGTGGCCAATGAACCAAGTATGGAGAAGCAGCTCCAGGAGCATGAGACCACCAGGGGGGGGGGGGAAGTAAGTAGCATGGAGAAGGAACTCTGCTTAAGGGAGCCTCGCCTTGCATCACCAGGGGCCTCCAAGGAGAGCAGGGTGGGGCAGGCCGGGCAGGAGCTGCTTTGGCACTTGTAGGCCAAGACCAGAAGCTACTGTGGAACTGTCGGGTCAGGCGGGGCTCGGTGGAAATAGAGGATGCTGGGGATGAAGTCATGCTGTGGATGGGTTGCACTGCAAATACAGAACGTTGGCAACAGAGAAACCTGCGTCCTTGGTTGGCTGAGTTGGCCAAGACTTACTGCAGAGGCAAGATGTCATGTTTAAAAGGACTTGCACATGCTTAAAGCTCTAGTGTGACTTGTAGTGAAGTGTAAGGGGCCGGCCTCGAACCACCGCTCTTGGGATCCCAAGTACAGCAGCCAGCTCTACAGCGCCACTGCCTTGCTCTGGGTTGGGCCCAGGCTTCCCATATAAGGGTGTTGTGGTCACACCTCTCCTCAGCCGTTGCCACACCCTCCCAGCTTCCCGATTGGTTGCTAGCCAGCATATAAGCTTGGGCGGATCATCTGCTCACCTTACCCTTTCTGCCTCTGCTCTGTGTTCTGCTCCGTTCTGTATCTGCTCTGATCCATTCCACCCTGCTTGGTTCTACCCTGACCCTGCTCCAGCCTAGACCTGATCCTGCACGCACATCTGGCCCTGAGCCGCGAAATGGAGCAGGAGCATCAGATGTAACACTAGCTACTTATTTCCAGCATTAAACAGGCATTTGGTCCTTTTGTATCAACGTGCAAACACGCATTTGTGGCACTCAGATTCTCAATTCCATAAACACACATCAAAGGATATTCTCCTTCTAAAGAGCAGCCATCAAGAAGATGGCAAGGAAGTGTTCTGCACTGCTACAGAGGGCAGGACTAGAATGAACGGGTTCAAGTAACAGGAGGGTAGAATTCGGTTAGAGATCAGTGGAAACGTCCTAATGGTAAGAGCTGTTTGGCAATGGAACAAGTTGCCTAGGGAGGCTGTAGCCTCCGCATCGGTGGACGCTTTAAAAAAAAAAAAAGGCTGGATGACCCCCTGTCGGGGATGTTGTAGTTGTAGTTATCCTGCATCCAAACCAGGGGCTGGACTAGATGGCCTTTAAAACCCCTCACAATTCTGATTCTGTGATCCAAGGTGGGGAGAGGCAGCTGGTCGGAGTCGATTATCATATAGCTGCTCAATTACACAGCAGCATAAACATTTGTCCAACCAGCTGCATTATCATGATGACGACAACATCATCGGATTCAGCACCTACCAAATTTGCTCGTGCATATTGTTACATCTGGTAACGCCCTATGTTTTTAGTAACATGTTCGCCTTCTTTTGTCTTTACTCCAAAGGTGCATAGGCTTTGGCCTGGGGCATTAAAAAACATAAGGATGATTTTTTTAAAATCACAGTAGACAAATAGGAATCCCCCCATCAATGACTCTTTGTAGAGGACGGCCACGTAGAGAATCATGAAGAAATCTTCCCTCGTCTCCAGTGTGCGCTTTCTCATTTATAAGCGTGGAGAACTGGGTGCAGTTTACACAAAATACTTTTTTTTTTTTAATTTTTAAAGAGAGCACCCTGAGGCTCTTACTGGGTTTGTAAATTTTGGAGCTATTCCAGCGAAAGTCTGTGGAGATTTCAAGGTTATGACATGCCTCAGCATTTGTGGTTCCGCTAACCTCCCCTCACTCCTTCTCAATCAGTCTTTAGGAGATAGAGGTCCCTTCCCCCCACCCCCTTAATTTAATTCCTGGAGAAATTAAAGAAACAACATGCTTTGACGATTGCTCTGCTCCCAGGACATGGTGTTAGAAATTTGTGTCTCTGTTTCAAACACAAGCTTAGTGTCTTGTTGGTTTGTGCACAATCTCTGTGTTGCGGTTCTATATTTTCTTATGTCTTCCAATAGGAACTCAAGCTGGATCAAAAAACCCCCCTGCGGGTCCTTCACAGACGCCCGCTAGCGGTGAGACCCCGTGTCATTCACACCATGCAGTCGGCGTACATCGACGAGCATCATTTCCGCCTCCATCTGAAAACTCAGGCAGGGACGTATCCTTTACCCTTTACTCGCTGAGTAAGCTACAACCGAGCAAATAGATCTAGCGTTCCTATGATTATGGGGCAGAGTTTTCTTCCGCTGGTGCCATGACAATCTGTTGTTCTCATTCTTAATGGCTGCCTTTCCCAGGGAACTCACCGCCGCCGCCTCCGATTTCCTCCCGATTGAAAATTAACCCAAGCTCTGAGGGCTGCGTAGACGTTGGATACGGGAGTCCAGATCATGGATCTCTCTGTGTGCACGCCTTCAGATCTGCTCCCTTACCCTGAACTCGGTGCTTCAGGGGAGGAACTGGATCCCGGGGCCAGATCCAGGAACTGGGAAGGGGCCACATAAAAACTAGCCGTGGGTCCCGTTTGACCCCCAGGCCTGACCCGGCCTTGTATCATCAGGGGGCCAGCTGGTGAGAGCTGACTGTTGGTTATAACGGGATGCATTAAAAAAGCAACAAATACCCCATTGACATTTCTGAGCCAACACGTACGTTAGAGAGGAAGCAGGTATTCTACTGCTTTGAACCGATTCTGACAAAGTGGATAACACCCGAATGAAACAGGAGTGAATATCAGTCATTTGTTCAATTGCATCATCTCTGGTGTTTCAACTCGGCATTTTGTTTTGAAACTAAAGAGTGTCTGAAAATTCCTAGAATGGTGCAAAATATTTCTTTTATTTTTATTTATTTATTTTTATTTCTAGCCCTGCTCACCCCCTAATTCCCTGAAGGCTCAGTGAAGTGTGTGTGTGTGTCTCTCTCTCTTTTTTTTAATGGTTCAAATAAAACCGATTTAAAACCAAACCGTGTATAAAAATTCCCATTTAAAAACAGAATCCTAGACCCTATCCCCTCATGTTAAATGCTTGACTAAACAAAGAAGTCGTCTGAAAATACTGAATAAGCAAATCCCTGAAACAAAGTGAATAAATATGTAAACCATATGGAACAAAATCCTTAAATGACATACGTTGATTTGGGAAAGAATACTTGTTTGAATAATTCCCTACATTACCCAAACATGCAAACAATACTCGCAATTTGGTTATTGTCTATTGGTTTCAGCTCTAGTGCGTGCAGAGTTTCAGCTCAAAGGAAACAATGTAAGACCTTTCTTTTTAGCCAAGCATTTGGCAGGGAGGGATAGAGGTTAGGTGGAAGGGGGTGGTTTTGGAGGTTCGAGTGGGGCTTAAAGGGGATTTTTATATGTTTTGATATGTCTTTATATCCTGGAGCTGGATGCCTTAGGGGAAGAAAGGTGGGGTATAAGTTTGAATAAATATATATAGAAAAAATTAAAGCTGACACATGACCTACACTAGCACTAGTTGATTAAAGGTCAAAATTCACAAATGTAGGATTTCAAACACTTGTGGCTAAGCACTCGTGATTATTATTTTCTAAAAAGAACACACATCAATCTTAGTTTCTTAGCGAGAGAGGTATACATCCATTCCCATTTTACAGTTGGGGAACTGAAGCCGAGAGACAATGGTTTTCCCAAGGCCACTCAGTGAGTTCATAGCAAAGCCAGGATTTGAACCCAGGTCCACGTCCAGCACTTTATCCAGTAGTCTTGATGGGCTGTCACTCAGCGGAAGCAGGCCATCTGAAATCTTGACCACTTTGGGTATGCCGTGTCTCAGATATTTGCCAAATTTCCATGTGGATTCTTGACCAATGGAATCCACATGGAGAAGCCATAGCAGGATATTCAGCTACTGGTGTCCCTGCTGGCGCTCTATCAGTTAGGGATGGGGAAGGTCTGGCGGTAGCAGGGGGTCTGATGGGGCCTAGGTAGAGTCAAAACCCCATATATTCTGCCATATTTTTTCTCAAATTCCACAACCAGGAAGCCCAAATTCTGTGAGTGGAACAAATCATACAAATTAACTTCTGCAGAGAATACAAATGAATTTCCCAGCATGCCATTTCATCCATTTGGAACAACTTGTGTCGGGTTTTTTGTTTGTTTGTTTTAAAAAAAAACCTCACAAAATATCACACAAACCTACCTTTTCTGCTTTTCTTTAACACCTATAGTACAAGAGCCCCACGGCCCTGGAATATATACCCTCACCTCATTGGCTAGCTCACAATGCTGACATCTCATTGGCTAGCTTGTAGTGCTCCCCATTCTGGCTGTAATTCTGTGCTGCCAGAGGCAATTTCTGCAAAAGTTTGGCCAGAGGTAAAATTCTGCAATCGCAGCAGCACGGAATTCACCAGGCCCTGAGTATAGCAGGCTGCCTGGCTTTTCCTGCCCTGCTGAAACCAGGCATGTTCTAGCCACCCTCCTTTTTCCTTAAGTAAGACCTAGCTACATTAAAGAGTTTGTGCATGGAGACTTTGGAAGAACCAAGCCCAATATGGGCTCCTTGTTGGGAACCACCGCTGACATCCTGGAGCTGGATGTGGAAGTAAGCTGTTGGGAATGGGACTTGTTGGAGGGCATATTTGGGTAGTCTGAGTAAATCCAGTGCCAGCTGGTGTTCCTAGCTATCGTCAATGCAGACACTGCGTCGGTGCAGTTGTTAAGATGATCATTTTTAATTTTAATAGCCCCAGCAAAGTGCCGGGGACTGAACAGTTGTAATTTAAGACAGGTCCTAGCTTACTCTCTAGGATGGACAAAGGACTTCAGAGTTTCACAGCAAATAAACCACCGTGGAGAGACTGAAATTTCTCTCAGCCAAAAGGGAATTTGTTCAAATCAAGGTTTAGGTCCAGTGGCAGGAGAGGGCTTTGCCCGTCCAAGATTTTGAGAGCACTGGAAACCAGTTGTGAGCACTAAACTCATTTGAACAAAGACAAAAAGAAGCAGGAGAGATTTGAATTTACCTGATCATAAATTCTTGTGCCACAGTCCAATCTTCTGGGGTGTTAAAATGAATTGAGACAAAATTTAAGAGTATCAGTTCAACAATTCACTCATCATTAGTGGTTTTTTCACAAACCTTGTCCTTCTTTTGCAGTTGGCCATACAAAGAAAGCTACTGCTAAAACATTTTCGTTCCCTAACAAGAATTTTAATCTCTTCACTATGGTAGAAAAGAGGATCTAGTTTGAGTGACTCAAGCCATTTACTTCTTAAGTGACTATCCTATTATAGTACAGAGTGTGAAATAGCTTCAACTTGGCTAGACCCATAGGGGTAGTTATTGAAATTTCTAGGGATGGGCGAACAGAACGCGGTTGTTCGGTCTTTTGGTTCGAAACCCGAGTTCAGGTTTGATGGTTCAGTTCAGCCGAGTTCGGGTTGGCTGAACTTGGCCGAACGGTCAAAAATAGCGCTATCAAAACCGAAACCTAATTTTTGTTCCTGAAAAGACATTTTTCCTGTCCCCGAACACGACCGAACTGTTTGGTCATTCAAGAGTTTGGTTTGGACATTCGGTTCGGACGTCCGAACAGACCGAGTTCGCTCCAAACATTCGAACCGCGTTCGCCCATCCCTAGAAATTTCGTTCAGCCTCGACATCCCTCGGTAGAATGCCTGTTCTTCAATTCAGGGTCCCCTTCTCCCTGGAACTAAGCTAACCACATGCACCTGCAACTTCTTGAATGCATTCCTGTCTCCTCTTATGTGCCCTCTCGCTTGTCCATCCTAAATTGTTAGCATCTCGGGGCAAGGACCTGTCTCTGATTGACTGGTCAGTGCCAAGCACATTGCTGGGGCTATGTAAATAAATCATCATCATCATCATAGCCATAGAGATCTGTAAATGCTCTCCTTTGCAGCCTGTTCCTCAGACCATCTACTTGTCTCTTGCCTATGGGCACTCCAGACTGACCACACCTGAGCCTGTCCCATCTTGGAGGTTCTCTCTCCAAGCTAGGAGAATTCTTGAGACAGGGGAGCTAAGGAGACATCTTGGAGGAAGACAAAGCAATTCAGATGATCTCTTTTATTGGACCAACTACCGTTGGCCAGAGTGTGCAAGCTGCATGGAACAAACAGCTGCCTTGCTGAATTCCTTGCCAATCTCTTGTGCTGATTAGCAATTTCACACTTTCTCCCTGCACCACTTACCAGCAGAGCCTCTGAAAAGCCCAGGGAATGCAACGAACATTGAAAATGCAAAAACTGGAATGACTTTAGGGTATCTAGCTTCATAAACGCTCCTCCATAAGTAGCCTTGGGAGATGATGTTAATTCATGCCTTGCAGACACAACTGATAACGATAATTAACCAGTGTGCACTGGGCTTCGGTAACGGTGGCGCATTTCCCTACCTTGGCTCTAAAAGTGGCCAGTTGGGAGCCCAAGTTATGACTGTAAGAAAAAGTTTTGTACCCCCTCTAGTTCCTTTGAGATGGTCCTTCCACGGCCCTACAGTACGATTCTGTAATTCCAGATCTGTAGCCTGAAAAATTGTGAGGACTTGTGCAGTTAGATTAGCCCGAGCTCTGCAGCTCAAGTGCAAAATAATCCATATGCAATTTAGGGCTTTCTTCTTCACCATCTGAGTATGTTTCTCTCAAAGGTTATTTGCAATAATAATAATAATAATTAATAATAAATACCCAGAAAAGGGTGGGGGGGACCAGAGCTGAAATGGGTACCCAGTTTGGTACCCATGGATAATACCTGCATTTTCGAGTGCAGTGTCGGATGCCTAGCAGGCTACCCGATTGCCGATCAGGTACCCGGATACCTGAAAAATTGGCAATTTCCAGT
This sequence comes from Sphenodon punctatus, assembly GCA_003113815.1. Lineage (NCBI taxonomy): Eukaryota > Metazoa > Chordata > Lepidosauria > Sphenodontia > Sphenodontidae > Sphenodon > Sphenodon punctatus. Next base: position 2,666,441 of record QEPC01013355.1, on the reverse strand, counting down.
ACCAATTTTTCTGGTTACTGATCAATAAATCAGGACAGAAAACGAGAAAATTGGGACCAGATGTCAACCTTCCAGGACATCAAGTACTCGAATCAGGTCAAAATCAGGCACTAATTTCACATTTTTTTACCTGAGTAAAAGGCAGCGAGAAAGGAGAAATGGCTAGGTGTTCCGATGGTACTTAAAGTGTCTTTCTCCCATCTGCGCCTTTGAAATTCTTCTCCAGAGAGGCTGTGCATGGAAAAGCGGAGTCTTCATGCAGATCCAGTGGAGTCTGCCTAAGTCGAACTTGCTTCAGTATAAATTCAAACTGCTTCCCCCTCTACATCAATGGAGTGTGCTACGTTTTTGCCTGGGATAACTCAGTCTTCCCTTCTCCACCTTCCTAATTAACACCCTTCGGTCCTCAATGAAAAGCAAACCTGGTCGGCAGCTTAGCTGGATTCCACCCCTCCGGGCTCAGGACACTTTTTACTTGGGGACTACAGGGTGGATTGGAGTCATTCAGGTGGGTGTGCAGGAGCAAATGTGTTAACTGCCCCATAACCTTAATGGAGCTTGTGGGATGGAAGAAATGCTAACTTTCAGGATTCTGCTGTTCAACAAGAAAGCTCTCCTCTCTTCCACCACGCCTCCTGCAAAATCACATTCTCACCTGATGTTCCGTACTTTTTTTGGCTCCGGGAAATAATCCGGACGCCAAAACACGCATGGGGTTTGTCAGAAGCAAACATGCCACCCCTCCTCTTCTTGCTGGCAGTCATCTGGGAGATGGTGGAGCAGGGAAATCCAGTCTGCAGTCTCCCGGATGATAGCCAGCAAAACTGGGCAGGGAGCAGGGGTGTGTTCACACCCGACAAACCCTGCACATGTTTTGGCTTCCGGATTATTTCCTGGAGCCAAAACAAGCATGGAACGTCAAGTGTAAATGCGGCCTACGCCCTAGTCTGGCACCTCACCTGCTTGGAGCTGGTCAGAGTGCTAGTGGGGACAAAAGCTGCCAACCTTGTGCAGCCACAACGAGCCTGCAATGAGCATACAGCCATCGCCACTCGGCGTATGATAGTCTACAAGGGATTTTAAGGGCCAACAGTGGCCCATTGGTCCAAAATTTGTCGTACGTTCTATTGACAGGTTGTAAATAAAATCCCAAGTTTCCTGATATAATGGTTTCATTTTTTCCCTCCAACTTCTTAGTCCGTTGACGTTGACTGGCCACCAGCCCTGGACAACTAAAGTCTTTCAAGATGAGATGCAGAAGAGTGGTGCTCTCTTCAGGAACTCGTGAGCAGTGGAACGGTGGACAATGTACTACTTTGCTCATCCACTGTGTAGTATTTTGGATGAACATTTAGATCATGTTGATCTGTCCAAGTTGTTTGTGTGTGTGCGTAATATATATGTATTTCTAAGTTGTTTGTGTGTGCATTTTATATATATATATGTATATATGTATGTGTATATATATATATGTATTAGACACAAACAACTTGTGTGTATATATATGTATGTATATATATATATACATACTTGTATATATATACTTGTAATATTTCAACAGCTGTGTCTGCAAATGTCTGTCCTGCATCAAAGAACTGCCATCAGGATGACATAGTAATAACAGAGAAGAAGTTTCTCTATTTTAAAAAATTTTATTTAGAGAACTGTGCAATTCATGTGGAGATGATGCACTTATTAACAAGCTAGGCCAAGTAGGCTTTCCTGAATGCCGTTTGACACCTACTGAACGAAGAGGTGTATGTTCTCTTACCCAAACCAAATGAAAAGAACAATCTAGGAGAAATATTTTTATTTTGGTATGTTGCTATACTTTTACCTAAGTTTCTGTACCACGTATCAGTTCTACTGTCTAAAAGGCCAATCCTAAATGCTCTGTCTCTCTGTGAGTGTCTTCAGGATCATGTTCTAAGAAATCAAGTTTCACCATTGAGCCAATGAATAGGCGATGCATTCTCAAATCAATGTTGCTGCTTCCAGAATAAGATACTGCTCAGTTTCAGCAGGTGCTGCAGAATTGGAACTTTAATACTTAGACATGTTTGTCTATTTTTAAAAGCTGCCTTCTATTGCATTTTTTTAACATACCGTTGCTAGGACCAGGCTCCTCTCTGAGGAGACCTAGGATTACCCCATGCGTTTATGTAGCGTTTTCTGTGGAAAGATGAGGAACAATAATTACAGCACATCCTCTGAGGAACCCTAATGCTCTCTTAAAAGAGTACGGCAAAAGCTGTTGGCTTTGTGTTGAAATTTTATTATGATAGGTAGGTTGGTTATAAAGAAAGGGCCTTATATCCACTAAGGACTTGAACACCTAGACCCGCCAAGACTTATTCATGTGCTCATCTTTATACAGGCTGACTGGTCCTATTGAAACCAACGGGGCTGCTCGGTGCGTAGAGTATTGACAGGATGATGGCCTAATTTGCTATCTGCTCCCAGATCGTACCCCTCTCTCGCTCCCTCCCCCCTGTGCAGCACCGTTTTGTGCGTGCGCACTGAATACAAGACCGTTTTGTGCATGCGCAATACATTTATGTGCATGCGGTCTTTGGTTCATTGCACGCGCACAAAACGGAGCTGCCCAGGGGCTGGAGGAACCCAAGTAGGCTCCAGCTTCCCCACCCCTAGTCGAAACCCATCTCCGCAGCCATTCTGTATCTGCAGAAAATCCCCGCACAGCTGGGTTGGCTGATCCGTTTCAGTGTAAGTATATTATCCAGCTGGTTCTGCTCTTGTGGAGCAGAGAAGGGAGGTTAATCTTACCGGTGCCGAAGAAAGTGCTATATAAGCTCTATCAATACATACAAAGGCGCTACACGTTTTCTTTACTGGTACCTTTGCTTAATGCTTTGGGGTATTCTGCATCTTCCCCCTTGGCAGCAATGGGTGTTAACAGATGTGACAGCAGTGCGCGCCGCCATCACAACCCGCCGGCAACACCGTCCCGACTGGGTCTGGCCAGGCAACAAACATGCTGGCAGCCGGGCCACTGGGGAGGACGAGGAACCGCACAAACGTGCGGCCGCCCAGCCCCACACTGCGCCCAGGGCCCCGTCCCGGATGTGCAGCCACCATGGCGAACCCTATCCAAGCCAGGTCATGGCAGGTCCTAGCAAACATTATAGCCCTCGACGGCCCATTTTGGCACGATTGGGGGGATGGTAGCCTGGGCTGTAATCCCAGAGGTTTTGTGGGGGAACATCTGGCAGGGCACCAACAAATGTGCCGGTTGCCCGCAGCCCTCAGAAGGCCGTCCCCTTGGTTAACACCCAGTGGTGGAAACGCAGACTATACCAGGTCCTGCTGTCAGGGTTTCATGCTGGAACTATTTCCTTCCATTTTGTTTCATGCTTAGTGTTGAAATTCCCAACTTGTGCAAATGGGTGTAACTGACTTTAGATAAACTATGCTGATTTATTCTAACTGGGTTCTATTTTGATTCCAAACCTCCCCCCATCCCCAGTGTAAACAGTTCGTGGTTTCTTCTAAAACCAGAAGGACATGATTCAGGCTGCAGAAATGTTTGTGTGTTTAGCTAAGAATGGTTCTGAACAAAAGATTCCAGAAGTAGCTCACTCGCCCGCTGTTCATCTGGGAGAATAATAACACGTGAGGAAAGCTGCGTACCCAGAGCGTCCATAGGCATTGCTTACAGCTCCTTCCCCCTTCCTACCCATTGCCCCCCTCCCCAACTGATGCAGCCACTACTGATCCCTGTCACCGTTGCCCAGTGACCATGGGTCTTAGTGCTTAGTCCCCGCCCGGCCATGTCACAATGAGCATGAGGTCACCTGTGACACACGGGGCCACAAATGGACACAACGGGTGAAAACAGACATGACGCTAACCACCCTTTAACCACCCTTGGTGGTTATTTATGCATTTGCAGGGCTATATTGGTGCCCTATGCAACCCTGAAACATGCATAAATGGACCACCAAGGGTGGTTAGCGTCATGTCTGTTTTCACCCAACCTCCCCATGAGGTAGGTAAAGAATGCCTAATAATATAATAATAATAAATTCAGTTTATACCCCAGCCTTATCCCAACAAAGGCTAGGCAGACGCCCTGGACACGAAACAAGGCAGAGGATGAGAAATGTAAACTGATTTTATAAACACCTGTTCTGTTCTTCCGTCTCTTTGTTTGTTTGTTTTTTGGGGGGGGGGTTTCTTGAAAAGAAATGAATTCTAATGAATTAAGCCACAGGGTCTCTGGGCTCACAGCCAGGGCTCGCCACTGAAATGTCATGGGGCAGTTTTGAGCAAACATCTGGCCGACACCAACAAATGTGCTGGTGGCTAGCAGGCCGCGGCAGCTGCACCGTCACATTTGTTAAGACCCCATGGTGGAAACGCAGAATACACAGGGCCCAGCTGTTAGGTTTTCACCTCTAACAACTACGACCAACAATCTATAGCTGGACCCCCACGTCTCCAGTCTGCAGCACACGGCAATGGAACTACTCCAGAGTCAGTGGTTTTAAGTTTGTGGGCGTCGTTGGCTCCAGCGTTCCTGTATGGAGATGGTCATAAAGACTAAGTCACGAAACTAGAAACAGTTGCTGGGATAGTAAAGGCTACTTGGAAGTGGGCAGACTATCCACATCCATTTGTGGATTGCACATATTGTATGCAAAGGTCTAGAAATCAAGATGAGCCTTTCCTCCTGCACCTCTACAGGGGACGGACCCCATGCAAGTTAAGAAAGATGCTGTTGGTAAATCTGCCTATAAAGAGAAGCTTTCGGCTTCTGTTCTGTAGTCTTTGTACTCCATATGAGTGTTTTTTTTCTGTATTCATTCCCATTCCTTCAAGCACGTACTCAGTGATCATGTGATGAAACGGAGAGATTTGTTTTGCACCTTTTGTAAAGTTTTCAGATTTGCTTTTTAAAGAAAATAAACCTTTCTTTCTCAAAAAAGTTTCTGTTGTGGTTTATTATATTATCATTATAAGCATTGGGTCAGATGAAAGGTCCAGCTAACCCAGCATCCTATTTCTGGCAGTTACCAATGTCAGACGCTTCTGAGAAAGTGCAAAACAGGCGGGGAATATAGCTGGAATGGGGAGCGGGTTTGCTGCTCATTTATGCTAGAATTTGTGTTCAAGAAAACCCACTTTGGAAATGAAACCAAATTTAAAAATATTAAGTGAGTCAGAATATTAACTTAGCATAGTAACAAATAGTGTTAGAACAAATATTTGCTACCCGCATTTTCAATAGTCGGTCAGGTGTCTGATTGGCAGCCCAGTACTGAGAAGGGGAATCCCATTACCTGAAAATATTCGTTATTGCCATTACCAATTTACCAATTCGTAAAACAGTAAATCGGTATAGGAAGCAGGGTGGGGAGTCAGAAAAATCAGTACTGGAAGTCAGAAAATCAGTAATTCGGAAAATTGGGACAAACCCCAGTACATTGATACATCAGGTAGGTAGCTGTTGGGCACTAATTAGTAGTCGACGTTGCCAGATCGTGTCGAGTACGGGAATTTCAACAAGCATGCTTATTTTTTCAGGTACTCCTTCCAGCTCAAGCAGGGAACCTGTTCCGCCCTTTTGAAAACAAGTACAAGCTCCACACGCCAGATAGGAGTTGGGAGGATGGGACACTTACAGGGTGCACTCAGGATGGGGGGGAAGGATGTTAGATGCACGTCGTCCTCTCTGCTCCCTCTTGTTAGATGCACGTCGTCCTCTCTGCTCCCTCCTGTTAGATGCACGTCCTCCTCTCTGCTCCCTCCTGTTAGATGCACGCCCTCCTCTCTGCTCCCTCTTGTTAGATGCACGCCCTCCTCTCTGCTCCCTCCTGTTAGATGCACGCCCTCCTCTCTGCTCCCTCTTGTTAGATGCACGCCCTCCTCTCTGCTCCCTCCTGTTAGATGCACGCCCTCCTCTCTGCTCCCTCTTGTTAGATGCACGCCCTCCTCTCTGCTCCCTCCTGTTAGATGCACGCCCTCCTCTCTGCTCCCTCTTGTTAGATGCACGCCCTCCTCTCTGCTCCCTCCTGTTAGATGCACGCCCTCCTCTCTGCTCCCTCTTGTTAGATGCACGCCCTCCTCTCTGCTCCCTCCTGTTAGATGCACGCCCTCCTCTCTGCTCCCTCTTGTTAGATGCACGCCCTCCTCTCTGCTCCCTCCTGTTAGATGCACGCCCTCCTCTCTGCTCCCTCTTGTTAGATGCACGCCCTCCTCTCTGCTCCCTCCTGTTAGATGCACGCCCTCCTCTCTGCTCCCTCTTGTTAGATGCACGCCCTCCTCTCTGCTCCCTCCTGTTAGATGCACGCCCTCCTCTCTGCTCCCTCTTGTTAGATGCACGCCCTCCTCTCTGCTCCCTCCTGTTAGATGCACGCCCTCCTCTCTGCTCCCTCCTGTTAGATGCACGCCCTCCTCTCTGCTCCCTCTTGTTAGATGCACGTCCTCCTCTCTGCTCCCTCCTGTTAGATGCACGCCCTCCTCTCTGCTCCCTCCTGTTAGATGCACGTCCTCCTCTCTGCTCCCCCTTGTTAGATGCACGTCCTCCTCTCTGCTCCCTCTTGTTAGATGCACGCCCTTCTCTCTGCTCCCCCTTGTTAGATGCACGTCCTTCTCTCTGCTCCCTCTTGTTAGATGCACGCCCTCCTCTCTGCTCCCTTCCCTTGAGCATCTTCCTTCAGCATTTGAGGGTAGGAACTGGGCCCTTCAGGCATTAGAAAAAGGGCCAAATGAAAACCAGTGCTGGGACTTGATTAGGTCCATGGGGTGGAGATGTCTCACTCCAGAGATTTAATAACCAAATTGTGTATTTATTTTTATTCCTGAAAAGAAATAACTGAATTCTACTAGTCACGTCAGTCATGTTGAATAGTCCTGATAAATTAATGGGACTGCCTCTGAGTAAGAGAAGCAGAATTTACTCAGTTTAGAAGCTTTAATATATTAGAAATTGAACAAAACGGGAAAGGAAAGCAAAGGAAACAAGTTTGGTTTTTTTCAGGACAAGCTTACAACAGTTGCCGTCTCCAGCACAACAGACTGGTACAAATAAAGAGCAGTGTGCGGTGACATTTACTAATGAGGAACTAGGTGTCATTACAACTGCTAGTTCCCCTCAACTGCCCGAGACTTGTCTTTCCAGGAAGATAGATGGCTTTTTTATAGCTAAATCAATACAGGAGAGAGGGCACGGGGCTTTCTGTTCCTAGCATCAGTCTCCAAACCAAATAAGCATCTGAAGCAGGAACTGTCCTCCTTCCAAGGAACTATTGTGCCCAGAAATAAAGTTGGCCTTAACCCCAGTTCGGAAAGCCCTCTAGGTTCCTTCACATGACCCCCTTTCCCCTTGCAGACTCCCCACTTTTCCCTTAAGCCGTGTTTGCCTTTCTCCATTAGGTGTTCACTGTGTTGTGATTTCCCTGTGTTTCAACAGCCCTTCCCTTGCATCGGGTGGCAGAGAGCACAGGAAGGGGTAAGGGATTTCACACGACAGGTTTGCGTGAACGCGGCCTCTGATTTTGGTTGTCCCCTCAAATACAGGAAGACAGTACATAGGAGTACGTGCTTGAAGGAATGGGAATGAATACAGAAAAAAAACTCATATCGAAGCCCTTAATCTTCTTTTTGCTAGACTAAACATACCCAGTTTTTCAACCGTATAAGGTTTTTTGTCAACTACTGCTGTGAAATTCATCACTTCAGTGGTTTGTTTTTTCATCCAGTATTTGTTTATCCGGTACTTGGATTACTTCATTACTCACCATTATGTGGTACTTTTTATGACTTTTGCCTGCCTTGAGTCACAAGGATGGACCAAGCCAATTCAAATTTGCATTTAAAATATTTGTTTTAAATCTTAGCCAAGTATCAAATAACAAAATACCAGCTAGCAAAGTGCACTAAGTAGGTGAACAACGGAATGGGAGGGATTTTGCAAATGAATGACTTGGAATCTGACCTTTGAACTCTGCAGAAGTGAATTCATATAGATTATTCTCATCCACTAAGGTGGTAAAGGTGCTGGCAAGCAAGCCATAGGAGGGAAGGCTGAATGGCTGGGTATGTTTGGGGCAAGAAGAGAGGCTAAGGGGGGGGGGGGGGGATGACAGCGGTTTTCAAATATCTAAAAGGAGAAGGAAGGGCTAGTGCTTGTGCGGGAGGAGGGCTGTGCTGGAAGACACAGCCCTACACTTGTTTTCTTCTGTCCTTCCTTCCCCAGGAAACCTGGCTCTCATCCAAAGATGCAAAATCATATGAGTTTACTGGCCGGCGGAGTAACAGGAGCCCCTTGGATGTGTGATATTGCAGGCAGCCTGTGGAACCAAGGTTGTGACCTTTTTAGTGAAATAAGGGGGATGGTGGTTTGTTTTTCCTTTTAATTTTTGGCTGACCAGCGCAAGGACGTGAGCGGCGATCGACATTCAGGGCGTTGGCGGACTTCTGGGTCGCACCCCTAGTAAACGCTGCGCACAGAAGGTAGTGCCGCCGGCGCGTGCCATGGTCAGCACACCTAAGGGCTGCGCGCACAAGGGGGCTTGGCCTCCAGTTAAGGAAGTTGAAATAGTAACGCTCATTGGAACCTTTAGAAACTATAAGGCTCCGGGCCCAGATCTGATACAAATCGAATATCTTAAAGCCAATATAGACTGGTTGGGCCCCGGTACTAACAGCATTATTCTCTGTTATAAATAACTCAGGAATAATTCCAGCTGGGTGGGGAAAAGCTGTAATCATCCCTATATATAAAAAAGGATCACGTGCTATTCCATCAAATTATCGGCTAATCAGCCTTCATAATGTTGTTAGTAAGATCTACGCCAAACTTCTCCTACATAGACTGTCTTTCTGGATGGACCAAGGTAAAATCCTATGCCCAGAACAGGCCGGTTTCCAGAGGGGTCGATCTACGGTGGAGCAATACTTGATCTTATTACATCTGATTGAGAAGTATAGAGCAGTAAATGGGCAACTTTTTGTAGCCTTTCTTGACCTTAAGGCAGCCTTTGATTCTGTTAATAGGACGCTGCTTTGGGATAAATTAAAGCGGACATCAATTGATAAAAGGCTACTCTCTCTTATCCAGAACCTCTATGCTAACTCTTCCCTTGCGGTTAAAATAGATAACCAGGGACGTATCATGAACAGGGTTGATGTGTTCCTAGGAGTCAGACAGGGTTACGTTTTACCTCCATCATTATTTAACCTTTTTATAAATGATGTAATCCCTATGCTGGCTCAATCAAAGTCCGCCCCCCCGAAAAAACCCCAAAACAACTAGCCTCTAGAGCGGTCGGTGGTCTCCTGTATGCTGACGATTTAGCTGTGGTGTCGCAAACGCATATAGGTCTAGTTAGGCAGTTAGAGGCCTTTGCCAGCTATTGTGTTAGCAATAAATTGGCTATAAATTATGATGTCTAAAATCTTAGTTTTCTCCCAAAATCGTGAGAGCTACACGTGGTCCATTGAAGGCCAACTTTTACAACAAATAAAGTGCTTTAAGTACTTGTGAATTTATTTTCATGTCTCTGCTAAATGGGATGACCGTTACCAGAAAGCCCTTTTGGCTGCGACAGGGGCTTCTCAAGCTATCCTGAGGTTTTTTAGAGGCTCAGGCAGGAAGAGGATAGATCTGGCTGTAAAGGTTTTCAATAGCAAGGTTAAAACTAGCTTTTTATATGTGGCAGAGCTGTGGGCACCTCTTACTGGTCAAAACTTAAATGCAGTGCAGTCTCGTTTCCTTCAAAGTTTGCTTAGGATCCCTAGGAGCACTCCCATCGGCAGACGTCAGGCTGGCGTTTGAACTGGGGAGCTGGACAAGAGCTGCTTGCGAGTCCTCCCTAAAATTCTGGTTTAGGATTACAAAATCGGTTAATACTGGGCTTGTAAAGTTTACGTGGGAGGATTCTTATAAGAACTAATGGGTCAGAGCCATTGATAATTATTTGTATAGGCTGGAGTTCTCGCAAAATTATTTTGCTAACAAAAGCATCTGTGCTGCTCGATCCGAGATTCTTGAAAGAACTGGAGATATCGAAAGGCAGGAGGATCTAGCTAAATTAGAGCGATCACCACATATGTTTGGATATAAATCTTGGGCGGCAGAGCCAGGGATAAACTACCTCTTATAATCGTCTACTAAGTTCTTGACGTTTGCTTTTAACATAAGATCTCTCTTTCTTCAAGTCACCAATGAACCCTTGAGTATAGGGATCTTGGCACTCCTTTTAGGTACCTACCTATGAGATAGCAATGCACCCAGGAATTGGTTATAATTAATGGATTGTACCAAGTCTGATTTTAAAGTTTTCTGTAATCCTGACCCCTTTTTAAGTGCAGATCTGATTTGATATACTTTTTTATTTAACCATGCTTATGTTCCTTGTTTGTATGTTCTTCTTATTTATGTGTTTGTTTGTTGGCCATAGTGGCGAGGGTGCTGGATTTGGACCTGGGTAGCCAGAGTTCAAATCCTGCCCTAGGCAACAAACTCACTAGGTGGCCTTGTTGGGGGTGGCGGGGGGAGTTCCCTCCAATTTACAGTCACTGAAATGATAAAGGGGCAAGCAGCTGATGAGCACGTCGTGGTCATGCCCTGGCCTGCGACGGAAATCCACAGTGCAGTGGGCATGGGCTGGGCTGTGTCAGGGTACCGAACATACGTCCCTGCGGCTGGGCCGCCAGCCCATCCCTCGTGCAGCCTGGGGAGGGCCACAACAGACATGGGGACAGCTTGCCCTGCCCCTGTGCCACTCTCAGCACCTTGTCCCTCACTCTGTCTGGCAACAATGGCGGCCAGCCTTGGCGGGCCCTGCGCTGAGCTGGGTCATGGTGAGCCCAAACACGCGATAGCCCGCGGAGCCTGAGGAAGCCACCGACACAGCTTGGGGCAATCTGGCATGTATGTGCAGGTGAAGTCCAGGCCACAGTGCTCTGCTGTCATGTCTGTTTTTACCCTCTGAGAGACGCTGGGGAGCCTTACCATCAATCTGTCTAATGAAACTGGCATCTAGGCGGCGAGTGATTTAAGCACTGGATCCCTGCCACTTTTTGTGGAAATTTGTTACTCGTTGATGAGTAAGCCTAGTGGATAAGGTGTTGGGTTTGGAACTAGGAGACGGGGACTCAAACCCTGTCTTCGCCATGATCCCACCAGGCAGCTGTAGGCTGGTGGTTTTTACTAGGCTAAAAGGTCCTGGTTTCTCCTAGGTTAAAAGTTATGACATGCTTTTAGGAAATGCAGACAACAGTAATTTAATGAGGCACAGAAAGTCAACATTGACCCAACTAAACATTTAGTTTAGGTTTGGGGAAAAGGGGATTTACGCTTAACAATGATAAAGTTAAATGTGGTTATGAGATGAATGGGAAATTGTTAGTAAGCCAGGAAGGTAATGTGCCAAGAGACGCAAGATCTTCTGTTTGCTGGGAACCAATTTCGACTGCAATTGTTAGTAGGTCTGATCATTGGAGAAGCCCTCCAATGCAGGAGATTGGACTTGGGTTTGGCAGGGAAAGCTGCAATTGGCTATCTTTATAAGGAGAGATGTTGATTTGTCAAATTTTAATTGGAAAGCTTAAGCCTCTTCGCAGGCCTGGACTTAGGGGCAGGCCCCCCTAGGCCTGGGCTTCAGGTGGCATTTTCTGGGGGGGCGGCAATCCTGGCACCAGCACCACTGGCTCTGGTTTTTTCCCTTCCTGCATGACCGGAGGCTGCTGCCCGCAGTTGAAGCCTGCTGCCTGGGTTCCCATCCCACACCTGCCTCTGCTGTCTGCCTGCTAATAGTGCTGCAGCAGCAGTGGGACACCAGGACACCGATCAGGCTGGGAGATAAAGCTGTTTGTTTACAAACTCCTCCTCCCCATGTGAGTGATCAGAAGGTTGTTTTCTTGTAAAGAAGGTTCTTCGAGATGGCTCCTAACATTCTCACAACTGGATTGTGCATGCTCACCCTATTCAGATAGACCATGTGATGGTCTTAGGCTCCTCTAGTATAAAAACTACCCCCGCCTTAGAATGACAGTTCCTTCCAACCCTTTCTAGGAACACACATCCCCACTCACCCCCACTCATCCTCACCCACAGAGCAACCACAATTTCCCCAGGTTGCTCCGTGCATGAGGACGAGTGGGGGGTGAGTGGGGAATGCCTGTTAGGCAGGCGCGTGCATGCATCCCCACTCACTGCAGGTGCGTGCACTGTNGCTTGGGCGGGGAGTGCACACAGCCGCACACACATCCCCACTCACCACCCCCCTCATCCGCACACACAGAGCAACCGCCATTTCCCCCAGTTGCTCCGTGCATGAGGACGAGTGGGGGGTGAGTGGGATGCGTGTTAGGCGCGCGTGCGCATGCACCCCCACTCACTGCAGGCATGCACGGCGCGTCGTTCACATGGGGCGCCCCCGCTCATGAACACACAGCATGGGGGTGGGGCTTGTGGCAGGGCTTGGGGGCAGCAGCCTGAAAAGGGCCTAGGGTTGCAAAATTCCTGTCTAGCCCTGCCTCTTCGACATCTTTGGGAAATTTAGCCCTTAAAAAACTATGTCATCCAGGAAGACATGCTCTTTACATGCCATCTTTCCTTTTCTCCCTGAGCCTGTAAGGGAGCTGGGACAAGAAGGGAGCTGGTCTCTCTTAGAACTAATGCAGAGAGGGTGTAATAATTCCTTTAAATTTAAAACCTAGATAATTATGAAAATCTCTTTGCATATATTTACTATTTACTTTATCTTGTTTTAAAACTAATTTGTTTGGCCATACTTAGAATAATTGCTTATGTATTTTATAGGGAATATTTGTTTTTAATAAAGAAAATTAATGCATATGCTTAGGAGTGGTCATTATCTCCCAAGGGTGAATATCATAACTGGTGACCATCAGATTAAACCCACCAATTAGGCAGAAAAGATTAAATTAAAGGAGTAAACTAAGATCAATTTAAATTATTTAGCCAAAGCTTGACCAGTAGAGCATTTTAAACACTGAACGAACTATAAAAATGGTAAATAATAAAAACAAAGTGCACAATCTCATGCTGGGTGTGTGAAAGCTGTGCAGCAGTGGAAGACGTTGCCTAGGAAAGGCCATCTATGTTCTCCATAACTCCATAGTCTCCATTGCCTAGGGATGTCCATCCAATGTTCTCCAGCTTTGGACCCGAATTTGAAACCCCTGCTGCCTTGTCAAGTTGTGACAATACTGGGCTAAGATGGACCATTGGTCTGACTCTGTTAGGCAGTTTAGTTTAGTTTAGTGGGGATGTTGTTGCTGTAGTCATCCTGCATCCACGCAGCGGGTTGAACTAGATGATCCTTGAAGTACCTTCCAACTCTACAATTCTAAGATAAGTGCCATGCTAGATTTAGGTGGGTGCCAAATCTTGTTTCACAGCAAGAGACTTGTATAGCATATCCACAATCCTTCAGCTGCTGCCTGTAACGTGGGAGCGCAGAATGCATCTCCATACCTGGGGCAAATTTAAAAGTGGTCGGTCCTGGCTCGGTGAAGGTGCTAGGCTGGACTCGGGAGGGAACACACGGCACGTGCGAGCGAGTGGGCAACAGGACATGATGTTTCTTGCTAAGAACGTAAGAATTAGTGCTTCCTAAAGTCTAACAGGCTGACTTGCTGTACAACTTACGCCTGCCCGTGCGCCTAGTGAATGAAGATAGTCCCATTATCGATGGGTGGGTGTTGATGTTGGGTGACACGGGGGGGAACATAGGGACACCTGTCGTTGATGGGGTCCAACCTCCTTTGGTCATTCAATCAGGTTCTCAGCCTTGGGGTGCGTCTACATTCCTTGTTATACCTCGATCCAGGTTGCAGCAGTGAACACTTTTCACTAACTCCACCTGGTGCAAAGGCTGTGACCTCTTTTTTTTTAAGCAGATATGGACCAGGTCATTATCATCCATGCCTTTGTAACCTGAAGGCTAGACTACGGCAATGTGCTCTACGTGGGGCTGCCCTCCTTGAGTATTCAGAAGCTGCGGCAGCTAGTGCAGAAAACAGCTGCGGCCTCCTTTCAGTGAAGAATTGCCAGGAGCACATTATGCTGGTATTCCAGAGTCTGCACTGGCTGTCGTTAGCTTTCTGGGTCAAATTGAGGTGCTGGTTTTGACCTATAAAGCCCTAAATGGTCTGGGGTCCACATATCGGAAAGCCCACCTCCTTGTTTATTCCATCACAGCCTCGGAGGTCTGCCAGGAGTGCCCGCTTGCATGTGCCAGCTTCTTGTCAAGGACACTTGAAGAGGCTTTTTAGTGGCTGTCCCACAATTATGCAATTCCCTTCCCCATAACTCATCTTCCAGAGGCAATGTGAGACCTTTCTGCTTGGCCAGGCATTTGGCAGGCAGGGATAATGGGTTTTATTTGTGTATTTTGATACTTTTTTGTGTGTGTCATAGCCTGCCCTGAGGCTTAAGGGAAGGGTAAGATAAAAATCTGAATAAATAGATAATAAAATAAATAAAGATCAGGATCAGGCCCTTCGTCGCAAATATTCCTGCAAAAAGGAAAGCCAGCACAACACACGGCCAGTCAACAGAAACAGCCCCCCAGCACAAGGAATTGATGAAAAATATTTAATTATTTATAGCAATAAAAAAATTAAGACTTTTTTTTTTTTTAGTATAAATGCCACACATAGTAAATGTTAACATTAAAAACAGAAAGTGAATAGATCTGAGAACTTTAAATCTTGTACTAGAGGCTCATTCGTGGTGGTTATTTGCATTGTCCCATTCTTGCTCTTTGATTACTAAGATCACAACACGACCCCCCACCACACACACACTTTGAAGTAATTACACAAACACTGAAGACCCTAGAAAGCTGAAGCTCATTTTGCATTATTATTATAAGCATTTATATAGCGCCAGCGATGTACCTGGCGCTTTACAAAAAACAAGATAGACACGGTCCCTGCCCGAGAGCTTACAAACATTGTTTACTGATGTAAGGAGCACCACTTGGAATACCAGACACATAGCCAGATGCCCGCTAAGGATCCAGGCACAAGCACACGGGTGGGCCCGATTCCCCCCCCTCTCCCCCCCCCGTGGTGGCCAATAGCAGTCACCACACTTTGGGCTGGCGGACATACGGGCAACCTTATACTCACTCTGGGCAACCTTGCTACACCCTGGCTCACCGATCTTTTCCCAAGGGCACGGCCCGGTTACCCAAAGCAAGGTAAGGCTTGCCCAGTGGGGTGAACATTTGGCAGCCGCTGGCCCACGAGCCACTGCATTGTGTGGTAATGTTACCCCAAATGGGGTAAGGCTGCCCAAAGTGGGGTAACAGCTTGTGTGGCTGCACATAATCATTTTTGGGAATTATGACAGAAAAGAAATCAGCAATACCTTACAGAAATGATGGCTTTGTAGGAGAAATCACATATTCCACACACACACACCCCAACAGTCGGCTAGGTTTGATCAGAGACATGCTCCACTTTCCATCCATCTGTTAGTATTAAAAGAATTCCGCTGCAGCTACTCAAGGTTAGAGCTGAAAGGAATTGTGGATTTGATATTAATTTTTGGATAGTTCTGAGGACGATTTTTGACCAAAAGCAGAATTCGCATCTTTGCTTATTCTGGTTCAGCGACTTTGTTTATTTTTGTGTTTCCACACACAATATCCAAAAGGAAGTAACAAATACTGAATAACCAAAATGGATATCCAACAAGGAGGGTTCTAAGAGTGGAAGTGAGCAGCAGAATCATTTTTGTTGTTGTTGCAATTTCAGGTAGTCAGCCCAAAATGAGCATGATGTTTCAGCAACCAAGTTTTTGCAAATGTGGTTATTTTGTTCATTTCTAGGTTTTTTTTGTTCATTGGGGGTGTGTGTGTGTGTGTTTGTTTCTGACAGTTCACAATGAGAATTTGTGGATAAAAACTAGAACCAGACGAACAAACTAACTGAAATGAATGGACAACACAAAAAGATTAACACAGGTAGCCTAATGAAGACCAGCTGGATACCATTTGATGCCCAATTCGTTTGTTTGGGGTCGGATTACTCAGATCCGACGGGTTTGCTCGTTTCGGTGGGACCTTGTTTCAGCTCCAGCGGGAGCAAATAGCAGTTCGTACCCTTTCCTGGACCCAAATCAACATAAGGCAAATTTGCTGTATGTTATATTTGCTACAAGTCTTTGTTTCGGCACTAACCCAAGGTCTAAGAACTGAATATTTAGATCTTTGCAGCCTCCCTTTGCCTTCAAAAGTCAAGGTAGAGCTAAAATGGATAGCCGATTTGTTACCCTGGGGTAATACCTGCATTCTAGAGAGCCACATTAGGTAATCAATGGGCTACTTGGTTACTGATCAGATACCTGAAAAATTGATAATTTCCACTATTGGTTTTTTGATTACTAACTGGTATAGCGAGATGAAAACAAAAACACTTAAGACTGTGGATGGAAAACCAAAACATTGGGCGTACAGATCGGTACCCGATAGTGCCAAGTCAATTTGAGCAGCAGATAGTCCATGGGCATACCCATCTTTACAGGCACTAGTTTCAGCTTCAGGCAAGAGCTTTCCACTGCGTACGAAAGCTCAGAATTTCCCCCCATACTATTGACATAAGGTTACTTGTTTATTAAGCTGAACACGTTAAACATTTAAGTTGGATGAGCATTGCACAGGCCAAACCCAGACTGTGGCCAGCTAACATCTTGCTTGGTTTTACCCTCCGTGTGCTTTTCTTTGCCTTCTGGGATTCCCCTAGACAAGGGGCCTCCCAGCTGTCTTGCTAAACGAAGCCAAGAGGAAAGAGGAACTAGCCGAGGACAGCACGTAGAACCGCACTGTCCACCCACCCAAGTCTCCTCCAGACTGGGGGAGAGACACCACAGGAATTGGCCCTGCAGCTTCCCTGGCCACGTGCAAGTGCGCTCACAGGCCGGCTACAGGAGGGAAGACGTTTTCGCATTTCCAGGCCTGGAGAGAGAGAGAGAGTTTTACCACAGTGTCTTGTAAGGGGCCTGAGCTACCATTCAGAAGGCAACCAAGTGCATTCTAGGGGATTTTAAAAATCCTTTTTCTGGAGACAGGCTGCAGAACAGGCTAGGTGGTTACATTTATTTTTTTTCTATTTGCGATGACTCGTCTCTTACCATAGCAGTGCAACGAAAGCTGAGGAGGGTGTGTTTCTGAAAGGGAAGAGGCTCCCTTAGGCTGTTTTCCACGCAAACGCCACAGCAGGGGCGGGGGTGGGAGTGGGGGGCGCACTCCTGTGCTCCTCCCACCTCCCCCCATCACCAATGCACAGAGCAATGGGCACCCATGACCAATGCTCCGTGTGTGGAGGTGGGTCCGTGGGAATGTACCCCCACTCACTGCGACACCCACCCATCCCCACCCCCTGCACCGCCAACCTGTTTGAAAAGGGTCTTAGACCAGGGCTGAAGAATGTCAGACATTTTGTTTTTGTAGATATTTTTCACTCAGAGGTCTGCCATGGATATCATCGTGGAGCCGAGTTCGAATGCCGCGGCTGTCAGCTTGTGCTGTTCGCTAGCCGCACTCTGTACTACACCACCATTTTGTGCTTGCACAGTACAAAGGATGGAGCAGATCCGGATCTCCAGCCAAATGTGGACTGGATCGCAGGCCAGCTCACGTTTTGCCAGACCGGATCTGTCCAAGGCAGAATCCAAGCCGATTTTCCCTTTCAGCCCCATTGTCCACACCATCTCTATTGTCCACCCACACGGAGAACCTATCTTTATCCCTGAGGAGACCACAAAAATGTGTCCGCCACCACCGTTTTGCCAACCTGACAAGCCCGCTAGAGGCCGGCTCCCCAACCCTGGGATGAAGTGCCTTCCCCAAGGCCAGAAGGCTTATTTATTCATTTACTATTATTATTATTTATCATTGTTTTAAAAACTCTTCAAAAAAGCTATTTTAAAAACTAGAACTTTTAAACAGAGAACTTTCCTTAATGTATTTTTAAATAGAACTAACACTGACATAGTCATTACCATTTCGAAGAGTCATTTTGCTTCAATGCAAATAAGTTAACGTATAAAATGTGAAAAAATACCAGCACAGAAAACCATTTTTTAAAAACACAAACTACACAGAGATTGATATCTATATATATAAAAAAATACACATTCGGAAACTTACGATCGTTCAAGTAAGCACTAAGAGGGATCTAATCAGGTTTTCATCCTGCAAACGCCGACACGTACAGAGTCCCACTGAGTGTTCCCTGCAAAGGGTTGGCAGGATGTAACACTGTATTGACGGTACCTAGGGCTCCCAGTGATGCACCAGGGCCTCATTGTGATGGGGACCGTACAGACACAGCAAAAAGATAGTCCATTCCCCAAGGGGCTAATAACTGAAGTATAAGAGAAGAGATAAGTGGATACAGCAAGCAAATAGAGAGAGATCAATGGAAGAGTGAGATGGGACAGTACGTATGCAAGGCAGTGGTTCCAGCATGCCAGTGTCCTAGTCAAGGGCCCCAGCAGAAATTATGTTTGGCAGGGCAGGAGAGACACTTTGCCCAGCCCCAAATGTCATGACTCCCAATGCTAAGAAGGGCCGGAGCCAGGCAGGAACTGGGCGGGGTACTACTCTGCCCCTAGTTTTTAATCACGTTTCCTGTAGGCGTCAGGCAAAGGGGAGGATCTGAAGGAGGGCAAAGAGGTGACTTTGCAGATCTACGGGAACTTATCCCCCCACGTCCAAGCATGGGAGGGAAAGCACGAAAGTGTTTGTTGGGAATTTCCACAGGAGGATATGCAAAAGTTTAAGAAGCGACAGCCAGAGTAGGAAAAGACTAGAAGGCCTTCAAGGTAAGTTCGTGAAGGGAAGATAAAGAGATACAAGGAGGGGCGTGATTTGGTCAGTGCGACCAAGGATCTTAGCAGCATTGATCAATGGTAAATGGATCAACGTGGGACTGATTAAAGCAGAAGAAGAGGAGGCTGCAGTCCTCAAGATGAGAAAGGTTTGGCTGGGTGGAGGATGGCAGGTCAAGGAGAGTAGGAATGGATGCTGGCCCTGAGTTTTGGTCAAGAACATGTTATTAGAGACATTGGCAAGAGGTATTTCAATGGAGTGCAAGGGATGGAAGCCAAACTGAAGCGGATCTGGAAGTAGAGACAATCCACATGATGGTTGTAAGCAGAGCTGAAACGGGTAGCAGAACAAATGTTCATGGGATTCTCTTCCGCAATTTCAGGTAGGCTGTAGTCAACTCAAACAACAGTCGCCTTGACATTCAAGTAGGGCTTTTTAGTTGATCAATTAAGACTTTTTGTCGGTTAAGCGATTAATCAAGTAAAATTTCCATTAATTTAAATATAACTGCATACATTTGTGTGGATTTGCATACATTTGCCTAATTTGCATGTGTTGGGTGAACTTGCCTCTGCTGGAATGAATCCCCTTGAGCTACGGACTCTGAACTATGAACTGTAAGAAGGTCCTGGAAGCTAACCGATTAATCGGGGGACAAATTTTAATCGGTTTTAGACCGATTAATAGATAAATGGTTGCAGCCCGACATTTGAGCAACCAAATTTCTGCAATTTTGGTTATTTCATTTGTTTTTATTTCTGGTTTCAGTCATTTTCTCCAGTAACAAAGAAAATGTGTGGGATAAAAACTGGAGCCAGAAAAAATGACCAACTAAAACAAACGGATAGAGCAAAGTGAACGAGTGCCATGAAAAGCAAAAATGGATAACTGAATGAAGCTCAGTTAGATATCGTTCGATGCCTGTTTTGTTCAGTTCTGATCATTCGGGATGGCTCGTTTTGGCCAGTCCTAGTCGTTTAAAGCATCACTTTCAATAAACTGAGAGATGAAAGGAGATGGGCTGGAGCGGCAGAGGTGAGTGGAATCAGCCTCTCGGAAATGCAGGAGAAACTAGTGCTTGCTCGTGCTGCAAGGGGAAAGACCTAGAGGACTAAGAGGCCTGCAAAGTAATATAAGCAAAGGGATGAGCCAATCGGAAAACAACTATGGTAGATTTTTCAAGTTTATTTTGCAACAAAATTATAGTTTCATTTTTGTGGAGTAGACCTCTTAATTCCTTCCAAATAACTCTTCCCCCTGAAATAGCTAAAAGTCAGGTTTGATGCAAATAGAGAGTTTTCCAAGTTGGCAAACCAAACTTCAAGTGTTGGTTTCCTTGAACAAGTGCACAAATTCAGAATGGTGCCCTTGAAAAAAATTTATCTTGGGCTTTCTTGAGTAGAACAATTAACTGTTTCGCTGGTGGGCATTTGGGTCCGTGATCCAAAACCTACCCAAAGTGAAAAACATAAGTATATAAGTAGCAGGAGGGAAATATACATCTAAAATATGCAAAAGAGAAGAAAGATCACAAGAGACTCTGCTTACGAAAACAAGACAAGCACAGGGTAAAAAGTCTGAAAGCATAGGAGAAGCTGCCATCTTTCACAAGGCTGAATGAGAAAGTTCTGAAGTCATGGTGACCAGTTTGGGGAAACACATTCTCAACTGTTCCAAAGCAGGGCAGACGTGCAAACACATCTAGGTGGGTTTTATGATCAGAATCTAAACCATTAAGATGAGACAACACCAAAAAGTTCAAGAATTTGCTTCTCCTGATATGCAAATGAGCATGGAAGCCTGGAGTACTTTTTGGTGTTTCTCTGTGAAGCAAGGTTCTTTATTCTCTACTGCCTTATCTTATACATTGTTTCTTCTCTCCCTTTAATTTTTTTCTCTCACGCTTCCATTTTCCTCTGCTCCTTCTGTCTTTTCCTCTCCTCCTCTTATTTGTGTTCTTTCTTTGCTCTCTGCCTTTAATCTCTTTTTAATTTTGCTGTGCCCTGCTGGGACCCCCATTTTGAAATCTACAAAAGGAATGCCACTCATGTCTGCAAGTGCAAATCAGCAAAATTGGTCAAATATGAATTTTCAATCAGAATGTTCATTTCATTCTTGATTTTTAAAAAATTATTATTATTATTTTTGTAAAATCTGCCCCCTTGAGAACCTTGCTACTGAGAATTGACCTCCTAGGGAGCGTGGGCAACTTTTAGGACTTCTCAACCATTTCCATTGTCAAAACATCAATGTGGGAAGCATCATAACCAAGAAAAGTACCCCGAGTTCTGCTCCAAAATGTCTCCTGTGATGGGGCCTCCTGCCATAAATCGGTAACCCAAATACCTTAAAACTTACACAGTAACCTGAGATGAAGCAATGCTCAGAGAAGGAAAGGTAGGGTCCCGCACAGCACAGTCATTGGAATGTCCAAGTTCCCAAAGGATATACATGGTTAGCTGGCCACTTCAGGGAAACTTCCCTTGCGGACTGTCAAACTGACCGCAGAACAAAGGGTAAAAGTTTTGAACTATACGGTCTACAGCATGCGGTTCACCAAAGTTATAGATCTCTTCACTCTGGGTCTCATCTGTACCATAGTACTGGCTATTTGGAAAATTTATTTGGTTATTCTGAACAAGGTTGCTGGACGATCTCGGTTCATTCAGGATGTCTAGGAGGTTTAACATACTGGTATCAAATTCGGGAGCCTGCGGACTAAAAGAGGTGCTCGATGAAGCCACCCCGGATGGGTTGGGAGAAGACATTTGACTGCAGTGCTTCCTGTGATCTCTTGGGTTTAATACTTGATTAAAGGAGGCCTTTTCTAGACTCACGCTGGTGCACCTCATGTCATCGGTCTCCATGTTAATGCTGCTGGGGGAAGTGGTGTTGATGGGGTGAGTCTGGTGGAAGGTACTGGCGGTAGACATGGTCAGCATCTCCTGCTGGGGCATTGCCGGTGCTACCATGCCACTGGGGTTGACAAAATTCCTGTAGGGGATGACATCTTTCTGGATGGTCCAGTTCGAAATCTGGTCAGCCTGTGACAGAAAGCCACTGCCATTTTGCTGGTTAGGGTGAAGCCCATCCATGGCAGGACTGTTTCGTTGGTGGGCATTAACCAATGAAGAGGAGGAATGGTAACAGGATGAAAGCATCTCATCGTGCTTAATCTGCCCCATGGCCTGGACAGTGGAAGGAGGATGCACCATCGGATTGGAATTGCAGAACGAGGAGGAATAGTAAGGCTGGAATTGATTGGGGCTCACGGGTGCTCCTCCAGGCTGAAGATGTGCATTTGGTTCTGGGGAAGAGAGAAATATTCCTTAAGTATCACATAGCATTTTGAACCAGGTTAGGAGACAACAAACTGCTACCCTTATACCTTAAAGCAAGGGTGGGGAACCTTGGACCAGGGGGCCAAATGCAGCTTGTGGCTTGTTTTTATTTGGCCCCTTTCTGATTCTTAAATGGGACCCTGGATCTAGTTCTTACCCCCTAGCACTGGAAGACTGAGCACAGATGATCAAGAACACACACCAGGCTAGGGGCCAGATTCATAATCTGGACTAGGGCTAAAACGAGAAGCAATTTGTTTACCTCACAAAAATATCGCGAGAATCAATAATTGTCTCAGTACAATCGCTATAACAGACCGAGATCTCAGTCAAGAATTTTTTCTTAAAATACCGTTTACCGTTTATCATTTACAGTTACTGATTTACGCAATTGACTGTTTACCTTATACCAACTTACCATGTACCGCTTACTGCGTATCACCTTCGTCTGGGTGATGTGCATGCACAAAATGCCACTTTGCACATACGCATTACCGGGATGAACGCGGCACACGGTAAGCAGTACATGGTAAATCGGTATATAGTAAATCGCAGTAAACGGTAAACAATAACAGTAAACGATAAACGTGACCATTTCTCGGTTGAGAAATGTCAAGAATCAGTATTTTTCTTATAATTTCTCACTTAAAACGAGTCGAGAATCGTGATCTTTGACAATAAACAAGAAAAATTTGAGATCCGAGTTTTAGCCCTAATCTGGTCCACCTTCTTCCTGAGCACACCCCTGCCACCAACTTCTCTGCAGCCCGTCGGGGCTTGTACTCATTTTCAAAGTGGCCCCTGGGACGGAAAGGGTTCCCCAACCCCTGCCTTAAAAGAATGGGAGTCATGCCAGGCTTCCTAGCTCTTCGGCCTCACAGATTTCTTGTTCAGGCTTTTCCTTCTACCGTCTTAGCCTTCAAGACCCCTTGTAACTACGCCATGCACGTGCCCCTGCAATTTCTCAGTTTCACAAATTTATCCCTGCTCCCTTGTCCAAAGAAGAAAGTATTTTTTCACTCAACACACAAGTAAGTTGTGGCATTTGTTGCCAGAGGACGTGGCCAAGGCCAGTAGTATAACTGGGTTTAAGAAAGGGTTGGACAAGTTCGTCCGGTAGCAGCTAGATTTGGGGAATGTAACCTCCTACTGTTGGGAGCTGGGAGTGAACAGCAGGGAATAAATCCTCCCATAGTGACCTGTTGGGTACTTCTCCTAGTGACGGAGATTGGCCACTGTCAGAGACAGGATGCTCGGCTTGCGGGACTGTTGATCTAACCCAGTATGGCACTTCTTATGTTCTTAGTCTCAATTGTAAGCCCCTCGGGGCAGGAACCAGTCTGTAATCATGACAGTTCAGCACCAGGCACATTGGTGGTGCTATACAAGTACTAAATAATAACAACCCATTCAAGACTCCAGATTCCTAGTTTGGAAAAGGGCTTCTGTGCAGAAACGCTTAACTCCACTTGATAGCATCAGGCCCAGAACGGATCTCAGAGAGTTGCCTCTATTTATTTATTTTTTAAACACTGGGCTATCCCCACCCTCCCACCCACAGGCATCACTACAATAGGGACAGGTGTAACAGCGTCCCCTGCTGTTGGGAGGACGGGTGGGGTAACAGTCCATCGTCTGCCCCAGGGCTCATTCCAACCGAGCTGAGTCCCTGCGGACACCCTTTCCTTACGGGGCTGGGCCTAGGAGCTGCAGCAAATCCCCTAGCGGAAGCTCGGGGTAGGACTAGTAAGAGGAATGCTTGAACAAACAGACTGCTGTGTCAGGAGGCAGCCTGGCTCCCCTCCTGCTCGGCAAGGCTAGCAACGTAACTCCGAGGCACGTCACACTCTGGCAACCCCTCCCCTGGGCCAACTTCCCTCACCCTCAGGGGGCACGGATGGATAAGCCACAAATCAATGAATGAGCAGCCCAGAAACTCAAGATCAAGTCCCAGAGATCCCTGGGGCTTTCCAAAGAGTTGCCACCTGCTTACATTCTGCAAGCCTGGGCAAGAACACTTCCCCGCCCCCTTCGCTGATCTAGCCTCTGCCTGGGGCTGGGCAGCTCGGCTTTCAGCTGCGCGTGCCAAGGAGAGCCTGGCTGCTCGAATGCAAGCAACGGCGTATGGGACAAGATGCGAGGAAGCGGAGGCGTTGGTGGGAAGATGGAATGGGGCACACCGCTACGGTGCGCGTCGGCGGTCTACGTACGTGTGGGGCCCCAAACCTGTGGGCCGAGTGGCGGGCGGGGGAGGGGGGGGCCCTCATTCCATCTTCTACACCGGGGGCTCATTCCAACCTAGCTGCGCCCCTGCTTCAAGGCTCTTCCTGTCCTTGCGCCTCCCTAGCTTTCTTCCCGCCTTTCATGCTAGATTTTCATCTGAGAAGCTCGCTCCTCCCCTTCCACCACCCACACCCAGATCTCTTCTTCCCTAAACATGCCTGGCATTACCTCCCTGAACGCCTACGCTCTGCTTCCCACTCCCGACCTTCAAATCCCTCCTCAAAACCTACCTCTTCTTCCCACCCGCCCCCACATAGATTGCTCGTTTATATTTCCCCTAATAATAATAAATCTTTATGTTTATATAGTGCCCTCCCTGCCATGGCACTCGGAGCGCTTTCCATAGAACACACACAACTTTTTAATTCCCACAACAACCCCGTGAGGGAGGTTAGGCTGAGGGAACAATGTGACTGTTTAAAACATTATTTACACTATCTGTAACTAAGCCAAGTCTATGCGCCTGCAACGTCTCAATGAGCGTTAACAGACATGTCGCTGGCCCGTTACAACCCGCCTGGGCCAGTGCCTCTTCCACGCGTGTTTCCAGGCTGCCAGATGTGGGCCTGGTACAGGCCCCAGCGGGGTGGGCAGCTAGACCGGAAACATGTGCCCAAGGGCCACCCAGGCGGACCATATCGGACTGAACTGGGTGGGAGCGTCTGTTTCCACGCCAGCTCAGCCCTGCCGTGGGAGGTTGCCATGGCCACCAGCCCTGGCTTCCCCTGACGGCAGGGCATCAGCCGTACCGTGGGGGCGAGACCAGTCGGCTGCACGTGGCTCCCCGCCTCCCCTGTCTGGCTGGGTCAGGCCAGAGAAACGGTTATTCCGTTCTCCAACCTGTCCCAGATGGTCTATAAACACCCAAAGCCATGATGGATTCCTGCCTCTCCCTTCCCTTTTGAAGAATCCTAGAATTGTAAAGGTTGGAAGGGTCCGCTACTCCAGCCCCCTGCTCCGTGGCAGCATCTCTCTGTCCTACAGCATCGCAGACTGGGCCTTTGAAAACCTCCAAGGAAAGCGATTCCACAGCCTCCCTAGGCAGCTTACTCCATTCCTTTGTCTCCCTTCCCCTGTCCACTCTGGACTGGAAGCCCCTTGGGACAGGGAGCTGTCTCTAATCACGACTGTACAACAACAGGCACATTACTGACGTGATAGGAGTATAATAATAAGAATATAATTAGTAAGACGAATTGTAGATGGTCTGATGCTCACATCAGGACTTGTTACTAATTTTTTTCCACTGGGATCCAAAAGCTGGGTGCCCTTTCGCTCTAACAGGGAGTGTCTTTAGACGGATGCGGGGATGCTCAACCACAGTCCACCCGGGTCTGTTTTAAACAGACCCAGCACACCGACTACCTACGTGCCCCCCCCCCCAACCATAGAGCTGTGAATGGATTGGCCGCTGTTCTAGGCTGCCGTCCGCAGCTCTATGGTGTTGCCCAGGGCAACCCCCTGGCCGGGAGCAGAGCTGTAGAGGCCGTCCGGCGCGTAGCCAGACTGCTGATCCCCGGTCGGTCGGTGCCCCGGGTTTGGGCAGCCCACTCCACTGGGGGTGCTCCGAGATGTCCTGGAGCACCGTTAACGGGGCTGGAGTGGAGCAGGTAATGCCTGTTCCGCCTGCCTGGGTGTGAGGCGGAGCAGAAGCGTGGGTGCGATCTGTCTAAAGTCGCCCAGTGAAGCTTAGTGCCTCAGATTCTAAAGAAATGTAGCATTTGTCTCAAATCGAAGCTTGCCTGGCATATGCAGAGAAATGTATCTACCTTTCTTAATCATCCTTCCTTCGCCTGCAACAGGCCGGAGTGCAGGGGTTTTCGGCCTCTCGTACACACCAGGACCTACGATGGGAGAGTGGTTAGAATGGTTTTTTCCAAGTGAACAGCCACCCCAAAACAAAAAAATACTGAAAAATAAAAAACTTCGAGGACATCAACTCACCACAATCTTGGATCAGCTTTTGTAAAGCCATCGTTGACCTCTGCCTTTTGGCTTTATTCCCATAAGGATCTAGAAGGGGGGGAAGAGAAAACGGGTTTAGAAAGGAGGATGATCCCTTTTCTTAATCCTTGAGAAGAACATCTCCAGAACTTTACGCATGGTCTCGGGGGTCGGCAGAAGCCTTTCCCTCAAGATATAGGCCATTTTTACACGGATGTCCCAACCCCCGCTCAGTGTTCGGGCGTCTGTGTAAACACTGAGCGGGATGGGTGGGGGTGAGTGTGTGCTCTAGCGCAACACCCACCTCCCCCCATCGCACACCCACCTCCACCCACGGAGCCCTCTGGGAAACCAGAGGTGGCTCCATGGGTGGGTGTCCGTGTCTGTCTAAAGGGATGCAACCACCGCACCAAAACACCCATCCCCCCATGTCTGTGTAAAAAGGGCCATAGATGTGCAACGTAGGTAACCTAAGTAACCAGCGCCTCACCCCCATAGATTGCTCACTGAGGCGTCTCCTTCTATGATCTCATCCGCCCAGATCCCCTTGTAACTCAGCCAAGCACGTACACGGCAACTTCTCCACTTCCTGAATGTCTCTGTCTTTCCCTACATTCCCTTCTCCCTTGTCTCCCCCCGACCCCCCTTCTCCTTCGTCCATTCTGGATGGCAAGCCCCTTGAGGGCAGGGATCTATCGTTAGTCATGACCGTTTGGCATCTGTCAGATTGCTGGAACTTTATCAATAATGATAATAATATCCATGACAAACTACAATCAAGTGCCTAATGTTTATATTTTTTTTAGAAAAAACAGGACGTTCTGATGGCTTCCATTTTATTAATAATAATAATAATTAATAATCTGTAGATTGCAAAGAAGTTTACAAAGGAGGATAGTTCCATCCATGGCTACCAGCTAGGGCAGGGGTGGGGAACATTGTCTCCCGGGGCCACTTTTAACAATTACTTAGTACAACCTCACCGAAGTTGAGGGCAGGGGCACTTACGGGGTCTGCTCAAGAAAAGGAGGGTCCAGATCATCATCTGTGCCATGGATCTGTTTTCTATATTTGAGTGCATACTCCCTCACTCAGAGCGAAGTCTTTCAGTGGCAGCGGGTAGGAACTAGATCCAGGGGCCAGATCCAGTTACTAGAAAGGGGCCACATAAAAACTCGCCACAGGCTACATTTGGCTCACGGGCCTGAGCTTCCCCATACCTGAACTAGGAAACATACGCTCGTAACATCGAGTGAAAACAGTCAGTCTCAATCGACATCTTGACCACCCCTGCCATAATGGGACAGACCAATAGTCCATCTAGCCCAGTAGCCTGCCTCCGACAGCACCGCTATGGTTCGCCTGGGCCTCACCATCATGCGAGTTTCCTTGCCGCCAGATGTGGGCCTGCTGCTGCCCTGGTCCGGGTAGGCAGCGGACCCAGATGTGGTCACCCGGAAGATCCTGGGCTCAGAGTCCGGGCCAAGGGCCACCCAGATGGGCCAACATGGGCCATAGCGGGCCCATGCGTCTGTTCCAACCACCCACCCACCCCCGCTGGGGATCGGGGGCCGCCGTTGCTGCCTGTGATTGCCCGTCATGGCTGCCCGTTTGGGGTGGGCGTGGGGTGGGGAAGGGATCACCAGCTGGCCCGGTCAGGCGCACGTCTGTTCAGTACCCGGTGCCCTTCCACGGCCCGTGTAGCCAGCACACCAGCTGTGCATCTGCTTTCACCCAGCATGCTTGGAGGTCTCTAATCCTTTGACATGCTAGAAGCCAGGACTGACTGACAGAGGATGGACCACTCCATAAATGCCCTGTTCTCATAATAGTCTCGCTAGGCATCTGGTGCTGTCGGAGGCAGGCTACTGGGCTAGATGGACTATTGGTCTGTCCCATTATGGCAGGGGTGGTCAAGATGTCGATTGAGACTGACAAACTAATTGTGATTTATGTCTCGGGGGTGGGGGGAGAATCCCTCTCCTTGACAAACGCATGGAGCTTGGGCGGGCAGGGACCATGCCCACTGTGCAAGAAGGAGTGGAGCCAAGGCGCCCTTCCTCTCTTTCCAGAGTAGACACGCTCCCTTTTCCAAGTGCCACGATATCACGGTTGCTTGGAAAGGGGGAGTGGCTTCACAGGAAAGGGGACGGGGCCTAGCTCTCGACCCCTCTGCCCCATACGTTTGCTGGTGTACTTGGCCAGCCAACCAGTCGTGCGAGGCTGACGGCTGGGCTGTGTGAGGGCCAGTGGATCCCTGCCCAGGCAACTCGGTATTGCAACCAAACGTCCTCTGCATTACACCTCGCTGCTTGTGCAGCCCCCTGCACGGACTGCCATCTCCTGCACAAAGCCTGCCGAACTGGGGAACTCTTCGGAGAGATCGGACCGCACATATCTAAAGGACTGCCCCCTCCCCTGTGTTCAGATCAGCCGGGGACACCCTCTTGCAAGTTCCATCCCTGCACCAACTCCACACCGGATGGCAAAGGGTGCGCAAAGAGGCATTCCCAGTGGCTGCTGCACGGCTCAAGAACTCCCCTCCCCTGGAGGTTCACCAAATCCTGAGCCTGAGCATTTTCTAGAGGCAGCGCAAGACCCATCTATATAGTCAGGCATTTGGCAGTCAGGGATAGGATAAGAGGAGCTGATCTTTAGGGAATTTTATATAGTATCTATTTTAAAGCAATTCATTTTATGTACATTTTATATGTTTTATGGTTCTCCCCTCTGAGCCTTTGGGGAAGGGTGGGTTATATAATATAACCCCACATAGATATCCGTCTCTCTTTATTATATATCAAACTTCATCAGCAGGAGTTATACCTTTCTCGTCCGGTAAGTATCTGAAATCCATGGGGTCGCTGACTTCCTGATCCGAGGGCCTTCGCAACTGCATCTTGACGGTCACCGGCTCAGCAATGTCTTTGTAAAAGGGCGGGGTCCGGAATACAATAGCCACCTGACGGTGGACGTCGGCTTGTGAGAAGCAGCCCTTGCCTTCCCATTCATTCAAGACGAATCTGACTTCTATGTCATCTAATCCGCCAAAAACAGAAGACACTTATTAGTACACTGAGGGAAAAAACTCAAGACCCATAGCCAAAATCTTCTAAGTTGGAAGCCCAGCCTCAAGGATCTCTATAGGTGCTCTCTATAGGTGCTTAGCATTTCTCAGCACTGCAGTGCCAGCACCTTCCGAGAAAGCACTAAGTTTAAGGTTTGACACTGAGCAAGAGGGTCTGTCTCCTGCTCACAGTAGAGGTGAAACAGCTATCTCCGATAGATTTGATCTCCAATGGATCCACCCAGTCTGATCCAGATCCAACAGAACAGCGACAGGCTATGATCTAGTCCTTGTTCCATCAGAGATCCAGATAGCCGCTCACTGCCTAGACACGCGCAACAAACAGAATACTTTCTCCTGCCTACGTAAGTATTTTGTTTATTGCACAAGCACACGATGGCGCTCCTGCAATGGAGTTGTGGGAGCCTTCAGATTGGAGTGGGGAGATCAGAAGCGGGGATCCCCATCAGGGCTGCCCCAAGGGTTCGAGGGGCCATGTGCCAAGCCTTGCTGTGGGGCCCCAAAGGCTGGCTGGTCTGCCGGTGGCAAAGCCGCTGCCGGGCCAGCAGAACCTTATGGCTGGCAGAGCTCTAGGGAGGGGCTTGTACATTGTAGGCGGAGCCCTGGCAGAGCTCTAGGGAGGGGCCATAGCAGGATCAAAAAATCCTGTTCACATATTTAAAACATACAAAACCTCTGGGCTACATCAAAATAGCTGCATGCTATTAACAATACCTGATCACACAAGCACGTTCATATTTAGTAAAAACAGCCTGTGAGGAGCCACTCGAAGAAGAACAGAAGGCTGCTATCTTGTAAATACAGTTCTTTGAGATGGCTCCGAACATTCTCACAACACCCACCCTTCCAGCCTCGCATGGAATTTTTTCCTTATATTTCTAGAAAGGGTTGAAAGGAATTATCATTCTGAGGGGGAGAGCACTTTTTATACTACAGGAGCTCGAGACAATCATGTGGCTATTATTGAAAAGGGTGAGCACATGCAACCCGGTTGTGAGAATGTTAGTTGCCATCTCGAAGGACCTTCTTTACAAGGTAGCAACCTTCTGATCAGGACATGGGGGTGGAGCTGTTTGTAAACAAACAGCCTTATCTACCAGTCGGATGGGTTGTCCCGCTACAGGAGGGAGAGGCAGGTGAGGGATGGCGTGAGCCCGGTGGTGGCGGGAGAGGGGAGGGGGGGCATGTGTCAGCCAGCAGGGGGGGCCCAGGGCAGCAGGGGGAAAAAACCCAAAAAAACACAAGATGGGACAGGCGGCCGGGCGGGCTTTGCTACAATGGGGGTGGCAAAATGGTGGCATCCCACACTCCCATCTCCAACCTGCAGCCCCTCTCTCGGAGGCCACCACAGGGCCATGTGCCTGGGCGCCGGTGGCACATGCCTTGGCCTGGCCCTGATCCCGATTTGGATTTCCAAAACCACAGGCAATTTCCATAGAGATAAAAAGGCTGATGAAGCTCTAGCTCGCCATTTGCATTCAAAAGGACATGGCTGAAGAAGTGTGTGCCTGGCACCAAGAAATGGCGCAGCTCACGATGGGGCTTAGGGAGTCTTTGCAGATAATAGCAGCGTCAAGTAGCAATCGGTCCTTGTTCTGTTCTCGATAACTGTGCAGAGCCTCTGCCACTTGTCAAGTGGCTACTTCTTAAATGGGCACAACTGCCTACTGTCCTACAGCAGTAGTGATGGAGAGAAGGCAGTATCTCGTCAGCTAATCACCACTGAGTCTGCCAGGGAAGGAACCCAGCAGGGAAGTTTTGCATTCCCTTTTGAGAACTCTTGCTTTCGCAGAACAATGCATCCTGGGATATCATCCAATAATGCAAAGTGGCTGTCTGTCAGGGATTTGGACAGCAGTGGGTTTTGAACCCAGATCTTTGCAACCAAGAAGCAGGAGCTTAGTCACAGCATCACACCTAGCCAACAGTACTGTGGGCTCCTTGAGTATACCAGCCATCCCAAAGTCACCTGTGATTGGCTCAGAGTGAACCCTCTCTGGATTGGTTACCACCCAGTATAAAGCTGTCTGGGTCAGCTCTGCCACCCCATTGGCTACGGGTCTATTCTTGTTCTGGTCATGCCTGCCTCCTGTTGTTCCTTGTCTCTTCTCTTGTTCCCACCTCTGCACCCCCTAGACTTATCTTCCTGAACTCCAGTGTTGCCTCCTAACTCTGGCTGCTGACTGTCCCTCAGATAGATTCCTTCTTGGACTCATCTTTTAGCCTGGAACCCCTGTATGTCCCCGATCCTGGATCCAGCATACTCCCTGCAGGCTTAGGGTATTTTCAAACCAACCACCACTGGGGGGAGGGTGAAGACAGGCACACACCCATCTCCACCCACCTCCACGCACAGAGCAACCCGCCTTTTCACCGATTGCTCTGTGGGGCGGGGGGGATGCGTGGGTCGAAGCGCACTCACACACCTCCACATTTAAACGAGACACTCTCCCACGTGGACACTGCGTGTTCATGCGTGGGAGCATCTGGTTTCAAAACGGCCTTAGACACTGGGCCCCCACCCCTTCAGCCTGACACTGGTTGGCTGGTGGGGCTAAAATAGTAGCCACTTGCTACTTGAAGAGGACAGATGTGTGGAAACTCTGCTACTTGATCCGTTGCGATTAGACCAATGTTTTGTGTAAGAATGTCCTTACTTCCTATTACGGGAGCTTGTTCCACAGAGGCTCAACCCCGACTCCTACACAGAAGATCGTTGAAGTTGAGAGTATGTATAGGTGGTGCCGTTGTGCCCGAGGAGCGGCGTTATCTTCCCGAGTCCTCATCCCAAAGCATCCCTCACTGACTGGTCGGACATTGACGCAAGCTCGGATGAACCCATTCATGCAAGTCACTGGCATCCAGCACATCAAAAATAAGCCCACCTATTTCCTTCCCTGAGCATGGAATGAAGCAAGCA
Organism: Sphenodon punctatus; assembly: GCA_003113815.1. Taxonomy (NCBI): domain Eukaryota; kingdom Metazoa; phylum Chordata; class Lepidosauria; order Sphenodontia; family Sphenodontidae; genus Sphenodon; species Sphenodon punctatus. The sequence goes on along the minus strand of QEPC01013355.1, from coordinate 2,634,026 downwards.
GGAAAACATCCAGCTTCGTATCGGAATTAGTTGGAAGCCTGTTCCCCAAAGGCAGAAGCCGTATGATCTCCTGCCATCCCCCCCACCCCACCCTCCAATTACCTTTTTGAACTTTATCACACAACAGAAATATTTCATCTCCCCCTTTCACACTTCCACAATTCTTGTTCACACGGCAGATCCTCAGCTCAGCTGTGTTGGGAGCTCCTAGAGACAAAACAGGAAACCGTGATAGGAGAACATTACCGTAACTCATCCTAAAAATAAAAAGAGGAAGTTCTGTAGGAAAGGCTGCCATGCAGATGGTTAACGGTGAGGCGATACCTCAACGCTGTAAATGGCTACATGAGGCATGGTAGTGGCTGGATTTCCGTAAGTCAATGCACGCCCAGGCCACGAAGGATGGATCGGAGATGGAGTCTCCATCTCGCCAGGGGGATGCAATCTACTCCGAGGGCTCAATCCTGTCCTTGGAAACCACCTGCTTTGGGGGGATCCACTTTAAGTCAGCAAGCAATCTGGCCTTTGTTGTGGCGGGTCCCTCACCCTCCAAATGGCCGTCTCAGTTCCTCCCTCCTTGCCCTTCAAAAGCACCTGAAGACTTCTTTGTTCTCCAGGTGCTTTTAGAATCCATTGCGGGTTCCCCTCAATGCATTCTGTCCTCCCTCTTTGAATGGATTTTATAGTGTCTTGCTGTATTTTACGTGAAGTGCTCCAAGGCCATTTGGCCAGGGAAGGGGGAGACATTATGATTATTTATTTGTTGTTCCTATAAAGAAGGTGCAAAAAGGGGAGAGAAGGGACCATCTTAAATTGCAACAAAGGTCTTCTCCCTGCCTGCATTGTCAGCATAGCTAGGAAGGAACAGGGGGGAGGAGGGCAGGGCAACACCCTCGTAGGCACCTCATCTTCCTAGGATACCTACACCCTTGGCGTAAGCAGGAGAGGGTCTAAGGTGCAAAGGGATCCACCCTGCCATTAATCCATCTGGTACCCCACAATGCATTACAAAAAAAGCCCAAACACAAACCATCACGCAGCACCATGGGATACTTAACGGCTGGCCAGGGTAATACGGGAACTCAAATATGAAATCGCAGACCTACTGTTAGTAATTTGTAACCGCTCACTAAAATCTGCCACTGTACCTGAGGACTGGAGGGTGGCAAATGTAACCCTGATATTTAAAAAGGGATCCAGAGACGATCCTGGAAGCTACAGACCAGTAAGGTTGACGTCCGTGCCGGGCAAAATGGTGGAAACCATCATTAAGGACAGAATTACAGAGCATGTTGACAAACATGGCTTAATGGGGAAGAGTCAACACAGATTTAGTAAAGGTAAGTCATGCCTCACTAATCTGTTGGAATTCTTTGAGGGTGTAAATAAGCATGTGGACAAGGGAGACCCAGTAGATATAGTGTACCTGGATTTCCAGAAAGCATTTGATAAGGTCCCTCATGGGAGACACGTGAGAAGGTTAAAAAGTCATGGAATAGGAGATAGTGTCTTATTATGGATCAGAAACTGGTTAAAAGATAGAAAGCAAAAGGTAGGACTAAATGGTCAGTTTTCACAATGGAGAGATGTAAAAAGTGACATGCCTCGGGGATCTGTATTGGGACCGGTGCTGTTTAATGTATTCATTAATGATTTGGAAAAGGGCGTTAAGAGTGAGGTGATCAAATTTGCAGACGACACCAAGTTATTCAAGGTAGCTAAAACACGAGCAGACTGTGAGGAACTGCAACGGGATCTTATGACACTGGGTGCCTGGGCATCTAAATGGCAAATGAGATTTAATGTGGACAAGTGCAAAGTGATGCACGTAGGGAAAAATAATCCAAACCATGCGTACACAATTCTGGGTACTAAGCTAGGAGTTACGACTCAGGAAAAGGATCTGGGGGTGGTTGTGGACAATACAATACAATCCTCAGTGCAGTGCGCAGCAGCAGCTGTCTCTTATACACATCTAGATGTGTATAAGAGACAGTGCTAGAGCTGAGTTTAAAAGAGGTTTGGACTGGTTTCTGGAAGATAGATCCATTAGCAGCTATTAGCCAGACAGGATCAGGGAACATGACGGGAGCTGGGGGAAAACAACAGGGAATGGATCCTCCATTGTGACCTGTTGGGTGCTTCTCCCAAGCCACCGTGATTGGCCACTGTCGGAGACAGGATGCTGGGCTAGATGGACGATTGGTTTGACCCAGTATGACACTTCTTATGTGCTTATGGGCTTTTAAAGCCAGGAAGGGAACGCAGGAACAGTGAATGCACCCGACTGCGATCATACACAAGAGAGGAGGGGGAAAGGCCCCTGTGAATGCAGCCTGTTGGGTGCTTCTCCCAAGCCACCGTGATTGGCCACTGTCGGAGACAGGATGCTGGGCTAGATGGACGATTGGTTTGACCCAGTATGACACTTCTTATGTGCTTATGGGCTTTTAAAGCCAGGAAGGGAACGCAGGAACAGTGAATGCACCCGACTGCGATCATACACAAGAGAGGAGGGGGAAAGGCCCCTGTGAATGCAGCCAAAGAGAGATCAGACTATATACCACGTGGGTATCTTCTCTTCAAGGTCATAATCTGACCTTTCTGAAGTCTCTATGGCGGAGCACGTAACAGAGCTTAAAAAGGGATTCTGAAAGGGTCACAAAATCTGAAGTAACTCAGAGCAGAGGAACTACAGTCCTCAAGAGAGATGTTCCCAGTGACACTGCTAACTTTGTGGTTGCATTGATGTATCATGGTTTATATTTACACTGTCACTGAACTACAGCGGAGGAAGACTACTGACACCAACAGCTAACCACCCACCCCTATCCGCATAGAAGCCAAATGAAACGAAGCTTTCCCCCCTGCAAAAACAGCAGCGGAGTCATCTTAAATAAAATACTCTAGTGACAGGATCTGGCAAAAAAAACCAAAACCACACTCTGGAGATTGAGTCTGCTGACTTAAATGTTGTGCAACCAGTATATAGGCAAAAGCAAAAAGTACATAGCGTGTTGTAAGCCAAAGGCAGGAAACTTTCCCCCTCCCATGGGCAATATTAATAAATAATAATAATAATAATAATTAAAAATTAACATAACATGCCGTGGATCCATTCCCTCATCTCTGCTCTCTTCCCTTGAGCTTAGTCTTTCAGAGATTGAGGGAAGGGGCTGGATAATGGGGGCTATGGGTGTGTGTGCGTGCGTGCTTGCATGCGTGTGCGCGCACGCACTTCCCTGCCCCTGTTGTAAATGCAGATAAAAAGCAGAGACCTGCGTTCGCCGAGTTTCCCCCATTGGTGGCACTGAGGAAAACCCAGTGAGCCCAGGCCCCTGGTTAAAAATAAACACCAATTGTAGTCAATGAAGTCCGAATATTTGCAGAATAGTGAATGACACAAGTATTCTTCTCATCGCCTGTAAAAAAAAGACGTTTGTTGTTTTTTAAAAATTGTTTCTATTAAACACTTTACTGCTAAAATCTTGACCTTTAAAAGCTGGCATCAACTCTCTCTCAAAACACCACGAAAACCAATGTCAAAGTCTTCCATTTTTAAAGGCCGTGGTGTACGGACAGGACTTTGAAAATAAGAAGAGGCTCAGAGAGTCGCACAGAGGTTGGGGATGGGGGTGCACTCAGGAAGAGAAGGGCCCAGATGCTGGACTCGCGTCATAGATCCATCCCCTCTCCTTGGGTGCATGCCCTCATCTCTGCTCCCTTACCCTGAGAGCTCAGTCGGTCAGTACTTCTGGGGTAGGAACTAGATCTAGAGGCCAGATCTAGGTCCCAGAAAGGGGCCAAATAAAAACTAGCTACAGCCTGTATTTAGCCGCTGGGCCCGAGGCTCTCCATCCCTGCTGTAATGCAACAACAAGAGAAAAATGTCTCCAGTTAATGGTCTGCTGGTTTTCAGAAGCTACAGCTACAGCAAAGTGAAGTCCACTCAAAAATCCTCTGGCAAAATCTGGCCTATGAGCTTCAACAGGACTATGCTGGAGTCAGTAGCTTGAGGATTGCAGCCAAGATTGCCGAAATCATGGCTGGTCCTGCATTTGCATTATCCATGATAACAGAGAGAGAATGTCAAGGAGAGAAGAGGTTAGACAGATTGGATGGTGTCTATTGCTTCAAATCCCAAAGGACAAATGAACCCAAGAAGCCATCGATACTTACTGTTATCATAAATAGGGTTGGAGACCGCTGGGGGAAGGCCTAGCGTGTAGTTGCCATGTTCATCAGGGAGGAAGACTTGGAAGCAGAGTCTCACCACATTGAGGTCATACTCTTCGATGGCGAGCAGCTGTTCTTCAGGCACTGCAAAGCCAAGGGGATGGGTCAAGTGGAGATTGTGACACAGAAACAGCCCAAAGTCGGAGTCTTGGAGGCCAGAAGAGATCACCTAATCCCACGCCTTCCAACATTTCCAGCAACCGAATACGGACAGGCCCTACCTAATAAGCAATAAGCTCCACCTCCTCAGCAAATAAGCCCCGCCCGCCTACACCTCCCAACATTTCAAGTGTGTAAAGAGGGACAGAGAGATGCCCTCCAGCTTATCGTTCTACTTAGTTTCTTGTCCTCCCATCTCATCTCTCAAGGAAGAATCCCTCATTCCAGCTTTCCTGGGAGGAAAGACGGGTGTGAGACTTGAATACTGTTCTGAACGAGAGACAGTGGGCTCCAGCACCCAAAGGAGGCACTGTCCCTCCTAAGTAAAGGCTCTTTAGAGGTATGTAACCCAGAGGGTCACACACAGTGGCGTTGAGCTATCTGCGGGTGAAGTTGCGACATGATTGAGACAGAATCTGCTTTGTCTGTTTTTGTTGCTGCCTGGGTTTTGCAGAGGTTATAAATTCAGTCCCAAAATAGGGGGTTTCACAAGCAAAACTTTGGGCACTTCTGATCTAATCTGACCTCCTGCAATTGCAGGCCATGAAATTTATGCCAGATGGATTAACAATACCTATAGTGCAAACCCCTAAGGGACAGAGAGTCCACCATTTACGTTGGTAAAGTCGGATAAGTGACTCAGGAACCTAAACCTATTAAGCAAAGTGACTTAGGCACATAAGACCCTAAGAATCCCTGACCTTCAATGGCGCTTTAGAAATGTGATCTTCGGAGCACTTTTACTCTCAAATAAATCAGAATAAAGAGTTTGAACTCGAGGGTCATCTAGTCTAACCCCCTGCTTGGCTGCAGGATGACTACAGCCTTGAATACACCGACGGGGGTGGGTGTGTCCGTTTACACGGACACCGCCCCCCCCACCTCCACCCACCGAGTCTCCTCCGTTTTACTGGAGGGCTCCGTGGGTGGAGAGGGGTGTGCACACGTACAAACACCCACCGCCCCTGGTGTTTACATCCATCCCCCCCGCACCGCCAGCCATGCANGAACAAACCTGTTGTGCTTGTGCCTGTTATAATATTCAAAAGCAAAGAAAAGCTCATCACAGAGGCCGTTTTTACATGGACACCCCCCACCCCCGCTCAGTGTTCGGGCAGGTGGGGGGGGGGGGCGGGGGCGTCTGTGTAAAGACAGCCTACAGCTGCAACATCCCCAATAGGTTAGGTCCAGCCTCTTGTGTAGGACATCTTGCATTATGTATACAACTGCTTGCAGCCTCATCCGCCCAAGGCAATCCCTCCAGCTCAAACCTCCTCCAAATATTAATACCACTTTGTCATCAGAGAGACCAAGACTGAATTTCACAATACACCTTAGTGACCACATTGCACAGATAAAGATCTAAGCGTTGCAGTAATAAACGTCCGCGTCACACAGTCACGGTCTCCACCCACGCAAGATGTAGGATGCGACAATGAAAATGACATTTGATCACCTTTTGCATACTGGACTGGCATGCAATACTGACGGACTTAATAAACGCACCACAGTTTACAGACTAAAAAAAAAGAACCCACCAACAAATACAAATTCTGCGCCTGCTTTAAAATATAAACACAACCCGTGTCAAATTACGTTGCCTGCAAGTGTCACAGAGAGGAAAGAGAGCAGAACTTAGTTCAATGAAATCATTTGACAAAACATTAAATTTTCTTAACATGGTTCCCACCAGAAAAAGACCTGGTTAAGGGGAGACACAATCGCAGTCTCGTCAAATATCGAAAGGGCTGCCACAAAGTAAACGGCGAGGAACAGTTCTGCATTTTGACAGACAACAGGACTAAAAATAAAAATGGGCTCCAAAGAAGGTAGAGATCAGTTAAATAGGGGTGTTTTAGTTCCCCCACCTACCTGGGTTTTTATGTTGTATCTTAGTCCTGTTTTAATGTTTCATAATATTTATGATAATTTTAATTGATTTTATTGTATTTTAATGTTCTAGAAGTCGCCCCGAGCTGCATGGCAGGAGGGGGCGGGGTAAAAATCTATGAAAATAAATAAATAAATAAATAAATATGTGGAAAGCCTTTCTAAGAGCAAGAGCTGTCTGGCAATGCAACAAGTTGCCAAGGCAGTCCTAGGTACTCCACTGCAGGCGGCTTTCAAAAAGAAGCCCGACAGCGATCTCTTGGGGGATACTGTAGACTAATCATCCTAGATGACCCTCTACCAAAACTGACCTTCCATGATTATTTATCTTTATTTCCAGACCATTGCAATGTTCAAAGTGCTTTACAAGCCTCATCTAGTTCACACTCACATTATCATCATCATCATCATCATCGCTGGTCATTATTATGCCCATTTCACAGATGGGAAACTAAGGCTGAGAGACCTACCCAAGGCTACCCAATGAGTTTGTGGCTAAACCAAGGCCTCCCAACATCTAAGTCCAGTGCTTTAACTACTAGGCTACACGGTCATTACATTTGAGAATACAAGAGAGAGTTTCTCTGACACAGGCTTGTTACTGGCATCATTTAAGCTCTGTGGGGCAGGGGCCTATCTCTAATCATGACTCTTCAGCCCTAGGTACATTGTTGGTGCCATAATAATAATGACAACAACAACAACAGTTTACTATTAATCGTACCATCAAAGTCAACAACGTACCCAATACACCCCCCCACCCCCCCAAACCCAACCTAACCAAATAAGCAAACATAAAGTACTGATAAATGAACACAACGTAACCAGATTAACACATTGTGAATTTCCGATGATGAAGATGGATTCAAATAGGGAATGAATATGGAAAATTGTCTTCACAAACAGGAAAAGTCCTATTTACTACAGGCCTCCTCTATACCCACCCCAGAACCATAGGCCAGATGCTGGGGTAAGAGAAATCTGCGCGTCCCCTGCCAAGGAGTTGGAGCAGCTGGTGCGGTCCCAGAGCAGGGGACGATGGTCCCTCGGCTCCAGAGCCTGCTTCAGTTCCTCGGATTTGGCTTTCTTTGGGCCAGCCTGTCTCCCGACGCTGCTCACTTTTATAAGCATTTTTATATCACAGACTAAGCTAAACTTTTAGTCCTTTGGACCCCTCAGAGCGGCGGTCTCTGTGCAACCGCAGGTAAGGAAACAGATAAGAGCACTCAGGAAAAACCCCTTAGGCCATGTTCACACATACATGACTAAACTGATTTATCAAAGCCAGAGCAATTATCCAGGTTTTATTAACCCACTTTGATATTGTTTCCACGGCACTCTTAAACCGAAGGAGTACTGCCACCATCTGCCCCAGTGGCTGTGTCATGAAAGCAGTACGCACACACAACGGCACCTATCCCTTCATTCCTTCCACACAAAGCATTCTGGGATGAATTCCACGGAGGGCTCCGACACTTTGCGCTGAAGCCTGGAAATAATTTAATTCACGCCCTGAGTTCGACAACCAAACACGGGAAGGGTTCATTGCACATTCCAACGTATTTCAGTTAAGAAAGCGAAGGAGATTAATTATCTGCTCTTGATTTTTACAAAATACAGGTTTCACCTCCAGCTCCTGAATTCCATGTGTGACTGATACCGAGGTAGAGGCGAGTTAAGATCTTATTAAGCTGTACATGTGAACAAGGCCATGGTCTGTCCTCATGCTGTGTGTACGTATGCACCATGTGTGCACGGACAGATTTACTACATCCCGTTGGGCTTTCACTCGAAGAGGCGGGGGCCACGTTGACAGAGGCAGGGCCACATTGGCAGGAGCAGGCCCAAAGGATTGTCACACCCCAATCGGATGTTACTTTGCTCCTTATGGAGCGTCATGACATCAAGGCGCACTACAAGAGGCGGGACCACATGAAGGGGTGGGGGAAAAGAGTAGTCACGCCCCTTTCCGATGTAACTCCACCTCTTATGAGAGTCATGATGTCAGAACGCTTGAGAGGAGGGGGACCTTGCCAGAAAGGGTGGACCGCCCTCTGCTGCCTCCAAAAGCTCAAATTTCTCTGGATTACTGGGGCACCCCTGCCCCAGAGAAATTGGAGCTTCCCCCAGAGCCCAGAGACTCTGGCTCCAAACCTGGAGTCTCCCAAGTGAACCCAGAGGTGGCAACCCCGTTACATGCAACCTGATAGCTGGGTATCCACCTGGGATACCCAATGCTGCGGTTACACCCACTGCTCTCCTGACAGCAGCCCAGGCAACAGCAGGGGCTACAATTACATGTGAAAACACCCCCACGCACAGGCCGCTTGCACACAAAACAGGGGCGGGGCAAGAAGTACCATGATCATAAATCACATCGGGATGATCGCACTCATTTCCGCTCGTGTGAACGGGCTTTTTCGTGTGATCGGCCCATTTCGGACGTGATTTCAGTGACGGGAGACAGAGGGTAATTTCACACGTTATTTGGCCACGGTCCGGGATCCGTTTTGGATCCCGGACAGGAATCAGTCCAGTCGTCCTTTAGACGTGCCAGGCGGATTCCGCTCGGGGATTGGGGAGGAGGCGGGGCTGCGCGACGTGCGGCCACACAGCCCCGCCCCTCCGCGGCCACCCGCCCTCCAGGAGACGGACAGGCGCTGCGGCCAATTAAGCCGCTGCGCCCGATCCCACATCAGGGTCTGGGCCACAGTCTGCAATCAGTGGAGGTAAGACGTTACTTTCTGCCGATTCCAGACCGTGGTCCGGCCAACAACGGTTCTGGACCTCCGGGCAGCCGGAGGTCCAGAACCGTGGTCAATGTGTTTCCCGCCGGTGGTTCACCGTGGTGAACATCTGGCGGGAACCACCCTAGGTAATTTCAGACGTTACGGTACCGTGGCCACCACAGGGGGTTCACTGTGGTTGACCATGGTATTGTAACGTCTAAAAATACCCAGGGTTGAAAAATCTAGCCTTGCCTCCCATCACTGAAATCATGTCCAAAATGGGCAAATCCCACGAAAAAAGTCCATTCACATGAACAGAAATTCACATGATCATCTTGACGTGATTTATTATTATCTGCCCCAAATTTCTTAACACACTGTTAAAAGTTTGGGCACAGAAGGGGGGGGGG
>QEPC01013355.1:2590808-2624502 GCA_003113815.1 Sphenodon punctatus | reverse complement strand
GCAGAGGCCTCACCCAGGCGTGCTACCCGAGACCCTCCAGGATCCCCGGCAGAGGCCTCACCCAGGCGTGCTACCCGAGACCCTCCTGGATCCCCGGCAGAGGCCTCACCCAGGCGTGCTACCCGAGACCCTCCAGGATCCCCGGCAGAGGCCTCACCCAGGCGTGCTACCCGAGACCCTCCTGGATCCCCGGCAGAGGCCTCACCCAGGCGTGCTACCCGAGACCCTCCAGGATCCCCGGCAGAGGCCTCACCCAGGCGTGCTACCTGAACAAGGTACATTGTTGGTGCTATATAAATAAAATACTTCTCCTACTAATACTGATAATTAATAATGATAATGGGAAGCCAGACTTGCTGGGTCCAGGATCTACTCTGCCTAGATGACAACCTAGGATAGTCTATCACTCGGGCCCAGTGGTGAAAAAACCTGGGATTCCTCCCCGGAGGCTCCCGGCTTCAAGCTGGGATCATCCCCCTTTCAGAATCACTACGCAACCAGCCCCCGCACTAGCAATCACAGATACACACTAGGGATGGGAAATCATACTGAAAATCAGAATTGGATCAAAATCGGTATCGGATTTAGTTGAATCGCATTTGAATGATATCGGAATCGGATCGTATTTTTTCCACTATTGACTTCAATGGGAAAATTTCCCACTGAAGTGAATGGAAAAGCAAACCCTCAGTTCAATGGGCCATTTGTCATTCTAAGCCACAATCCTAGAATGAGGAACGGGCCAAAGAAGAGCCTTGCTAAGTTCAACAGCAGAGAGGGGAGAAACGAGCAAGAGTGACCCCCCTGAATTAATCTGATCTGATGAAAATTGGGTGGATTGGGGGGGGGGGGGGGAAATCAGGTGAATCGTATTTATCCAATTCCGATGAAAATGGAGTGAGTCGCATTAATCCGATTCCCATTTTCCCCTCCCTAAAACACACGCAGTCCTGGGCAGGTGTGCCCACATGCTGACCCGCCGGGGCGGTGGTTGGCAGGAGCCCGGCTAGGTTTTCCACCACCCGTAACTGAACACAGATCTCCAAGAGAGGCCTGGTCACTGCCCAGCGGTACGTTCCTCCCCCAACTCTCCGCACACCGTAACAACATTTGAATCTACACACCGATTTCAACCAAATTTGGTAGGGGGTGGGTGGGCAGAAGGCACAAATTTCATAATAGGCACACCCGGGGGTGGGTGGAGAGATGGTCCATTTTGGTGCCAAAATATCCCAATGATTTACATTGAGCATCCTTCACCCCTTAGGGGTGTCTTTAGACACAACGCTGTTCAGCGTTCTGTAACACAGAACTACTGTTCCAGTGTTTGGGGTGAACACGGTGTTGAGGGTCTGTCTGAACACTGTAACGGTAGGACACTGTGTTACAGAACACTGAACAGCGTTATGTCTAAAGACACCCTAGGAGGGCAGACTTTATCAGTCCGAGCGCTTGCTGACCAGATTAAACTCCTCATTCTCTTATCTCCCCTCCCTTCTCTCTTCCTCTTGTACACGCTCTGTTCATTCCGACTGCATGATCGGACGATGGGGAGCATCAAATTAGATGAATTTTAACAAAAACTGAAGCTTTGTGCGAAGACTTTCAAGGGGGCAAAACTGACTTAACATGTTTCTCAAAGGAGATGAATATTCAGATCTGACTTGTGAACCAGAAACGCCTTCCTGGTTTCAGATCTAATCTTCTAAGATTAGATCTGATTAGGCCTTTCCCCCCCCCCCCCTCACTCTGACCTGAGAAATGAGATTAAACCATAGGAAATGAGGGGGGGGGGGTTATGAATAAGACATCAACCTGTGATTCAGGATGCCTGGCTCTCTGCTTCGTCAGAGACTTCCTCAGGTCCCGAGGCCAAATTCAACCCCCTACTAGTTTTATTTGGCCCCTTTCCAGTTCTTGGATCTAGCTTCTGGATCCAGTTCCTACCCCCACAAGTACCAAAAGCCTGAACTCAGGAGAAGGGAGCAGAGACACAAAAAAAAAGAACAGATCCATGGCCCAGACTTATGATCTGGCCCCTCCTCTTCCTGAGTGCACCCCTTTAACACCCCCACCCCCAAGAGTGCCTCCAACCAGCTGTTTGGGGACGGCTCCTCCTGCGGCCTGATCCTGCTGAGCAGCACGTGTCACGGAGGAGTTCTATCCCATGTGAACAGCTCCTCACAGACCTGCGATGTCAGCCCCTGCCCGGGTTACAGGGGAGGGCTGTGAACAACCCGCCCGGCTAACCCCAAGGAGTGGGGGCTGCCGTGGTTCGCCCCGGGGCGGGGCAGGGAGCCACTTCACCACCATCTTGTGTGTTTTCACCCAGAGTGGCACCAGGATCAGGCCCAGGAAGATTCAGGAAACAGAACCAAGGAAAACAGGCCTTAGGAATCCTGCAAACGCCCCAATTGCCAGTTGGCCTGTAATTGTCGCCAACTAGTCTGGAGACCTCCACCCCCAATCTAGCTGTAGGGATGGGAGATCATACTGAAAATCGAGATTGGTTCAAAATCGTATTGACCCGACTTTCAATCCGATTTTAGATCGTATGAATCATAATTGGATCGGATTCTGATCAATACGACCTAAATCCAATGTCTGCCCCCAGCTTTGCCTCGCCCGGATTCCTGCCCAGCTGCCCACCCCAGCGCTGCTGCAGCAGACATTGAGGCTGGTAGGCACGGGCAGGGGTCGGTGCTGGGTAGCGGTCCTGAGAGGCAACTAAACCACACACCCCCCCGCGTGGTCCTAATCCAGGGGAGCCAGAGTTGGGGCTCCCTGAAAGCTCCTTGGAGCAGCACCAGCACCGCTCCCAAGAGCTTTGACCAACTCATCCTTTTGGATCGTATCCCTCGGCAGGATCGGATTCTTCGGATCAATACAATTGGTCCAAAAATCAAGCCAATCATATTGAACCGATTCCAATATTACCATCCCGATTTGTTCTACTGCCTCCCCCGTCCCCCAAACTCTTGCCACACAGGCTTCCCTTCTCTCCTAGCCTCACTCTCACTTCGTATCAGTCATACTCTCCAAGACTCCCACCACCCCCACAAACACCTACACAGTCACACTCAAGCTCCCCTCCCACATACACCAGTCACACTCCCCATGCCCCCCCCTCACCGCCACCCTGCTCCTCCCACGCGCACACATCAAGCCCCACTCTACAAACACCCCTTTCGCCAGTGCTGCCCCCACTTCCTCACAACTCCCACATTTGCCTGCAAAAGGCTGAAGAGCTCCCGTCTCTGTACACAGACACCACAAGACTTTGCTTGAAGGTCGTGGTTCGCAAAATTAAACATTTTCCCTGCACCTTGGACTTCAATAAAATTCGATGACCCCTCCCGCCCATCAGCAATCAAGCATAGCAAATATCACTGCAATTGGGACACAAACACACACACACACACACACACACACACACACACACACACACAGATGGATGGAATCATAATCGTGGCACATTTTCCACTGTCTTACAACCCTCATCTCCGGCTACCTTCCCAGGAACTTCCTTCCTCCTCTACCGCCCTCAGAACAGTCTTTGCCCTTCCTCCTAGGCTTGGACTTCCCTCCCTGAACACATACATTTTGCTCCTTCCCTTGCCACCTTCAAAAGTCTTCTTCTACCATCAGGCCGTCCCTAACTTCCACAGTTTGACTTTGATCCTTTATGCTTCTCCCTATCGCTTTCCGGGCACAATTCAAGGGGCTTTAAAGTCCTTTAAAGTCCTATGTGGCTTGGGCCCTACACATCCGAAAGATTGCCTTTCCTTTCATGCTCCATTGCGGTCCTTGAAGTCGCCCAGGAGTGCCCTCTTGAGGGTACCGCTGCCCAATTTTGTCCACACAACACAGGTCCGCACAACACAGGTGTTCTCGATTGCCACCCCTGTACTTTGGAACTCCCTTCCCACAGAACCTGGTCCTCCAGAGTCCAAGTTTGAGCATATTCCGGAGGGGGTGTAAAACCTTTTTTGTTTGGCAAAGCTTTTAGCAGGCGGGGATAGAGGTTGGGAGGAAGAGGGGTTTGGGGTGAGAGGAGGGATTATTATTTTAATATTTTTATTATTTTGTGTTCTACTTTTGTAAACCACCCAGAGACTTCGGGGAAGGGCGGAATACACATTTTAATAAAATAAATATTTATATAGTTCAAGAAATGCACCTGGCACTGAACAATCATTAGTAAGAGACAGGTTCCTGCCCTGAGGAGTCTAAGATAGACAAGAGAGAGAAGGGGATGCTAACCGGGGAGAGACCGGGAGAAGTTGCAGCTTCGTTTAGGCCGTTGGCACACGAGACAGGAGGGTGCGGGGTGCGGAACTGTTGTGAAACAAAATCACGTCAGGAGGATCGTCCGAAGTTCCACTCGTGTGCATGGGGTTTTTGATGTGACTAGCCCATTTCTGCCATGATTTCAGTGGCGGGAGATGGGACTGAAAATCCAGCCCCGTCTCCCATCACTGAAATCACTGCGGAAATGGGCTAAACACCACTGCACATGAGCGGAAATTCATGTGATCCCCCTAACATGATTTTGGCTCACGACAGTTCCTGCCCTCCCCCCCACGCGCACCCTGGCCTCCTGTCTAGTGTGCAAGCAGCCTTAGATACAGGGGAGAAGAGACCTTGAATGGTAGGCCAGTGGAGGAGGGGGCAGTGAGCAATCTCCAGGGGTGAGTAGCTAGGGAAAGCCTTATAGAAAAAGGCTTTTAGGAGGACACAAAAGAGGGATCAGAGTGCATACGGCCAGGCTATTAGCCAAGTAGGTTGGGGAATGTAACTTCTGACTGTTGGGAGCGAACAACAGGGAATGGATCACTCTAGTATGACCTGTTGGGGACTTCTTCAAAGCGACCAAGAATGGCCATTGTCAGAGACAGGATGTTGGGCTCGATGGACCATTGGTCTGACCCAATATTGAACTTCACCCCTTCTCCCAAACTGCTCCTTATGTCTGGAATTCCAGGCATAGGGGGTAGCTTGAAAGAAGGGGTGAAGTTGATTTAGGGAGCAGAAGACTTTGGGGTGGGAGAGGGTGGTGGCAGAGGAGACACAAAGTACCCAGGTGGGAATGTAGCTGGAAAAGAGTTCAGAAAGATGAGGAGCAAGAGCCTTGAAGACGGTGACTTTTTTGCTGGATGCGAAGTGGGAAACTGAGCCAGTGAGGGTGAAATCCAGACTCCACAGATGCCAACAGAAGTTTAGCCACTGAGCAGCAGAGTCAGAATTGCACCCAAAGCATTTGCCTACAGGAAGATAAACAAGCTATTGTGGACAATGGGCAGATGTTCTCATTTAAGAACCAGGCGCTGTGTGGACAGGTGCCGACTGCCCCAAACAGCCAGGCACAGAGCAAGAGGGGCAATGCATTAAAAATGTGCCCTTAAGATTGGCTTCTCTAAGTCGCTGATCACTGTCTTCCGATGGCAAGAGTCGCCGGTGTGTGGGGTGATGTCATAACCACTACAGAACCCACAAGGGAGATCAGTCCCCTGTGACGCCTGTGTTCGGGTGGAACAATGAAACTGTCAACCGGATACTAGCAGACTTGTGATGTGTGTGTGCGTGTGTGTGAGAGAGAAACAGAGCACTTTCACAGGAACTGTGGCAAGCCTGGGAAGCTCATTCCTACAGGGAACAGGAACAGCCAGGTGCCCAAACACAAGACTCCTCTCTTCAAGTAACCTTTAATAACTCAAGCTTGTTCCTTAAAATTCTTTAGGAGGGAGAGGGAGGGGCTCACAGTCTAGCATGACCCAGGGAGAGGGGAACCTAGGGTGAGACAGGGGACACCCGTTCATGAAGTTGAGAAGTCAGAGCTGCACATGCTTAGCTTAGTTATTGAGGGAGACGGGAACCCCAAAACGAAAGGACAGCAGGGGGGTATGTAGATGGTTGGCACTCGGCCAGTTGGGAAGCCAAAAAGAAATCTTGCAACTCTGTCAGAGACAGACATTGGGAGTTAACAAATGCGACGACAGCTTGCTTAGGGCCATGGGCCACTGTCACATTTGTGGGAGCCCTGCCAGAGGTTTGCCTAGGACAGGAGGGAAAGCGGGACCCAAAACTAACAAAATGAAATTCAACAGAAATAAATGCAAGGTTCTGCATTTACGTAAGAAAAATGAAATGCACAAGTCTAGGATGGGCGATACCTGGCTCGGCAGCAGGACACGTGAAAAGGAACTTGGGGCTGGAGTTGATCGCAAGCTGAATGCGAGTCTGCAGTGCGATGCAGCTGCTAAAAAGGCTAATGCAATTCTAGGTTGCATTAACAGAAGCATAGTGTCCAGGTCAGAACTCTGTTCTGCGCTGGTCGCACCTCACCTGGAGTACCGCGTCCAGTTCTGGGCACCGTGTTTTAAGAAAGACATTGACAAACTGGGACGGGTTCAGAGGAGAGTGACACGGATGGTCAGGGGTCTGGAGACCAAGTCCTATGAGGAATGGTTGAAGGAGCTGGGTATGTTTAGCCTGGAGAAGAGAAGACTAAGGGGAGTCTTCACGACAGCCATCTTCAAATATCTGAAAGGTTGTCACATAAAAGATGGAGCCGACTTGTTCTCTGTCACTCCTGAGGGCAGGACTAGAACCAATGGACTCAAATTACAAGAAAGCAGATTTCGGCTAAACATTAGGAAGAACTTCCTAACGGTAAGAGCTGTTCGACAGCGGACCAGACACTGCCTAGGGCGGCGGTGGACTCTCCTTCGCTGGAGGGTTTCAAACAGAGGCTGGACGGCTGCCTTTCAGGGATGCTGTAGCTGCAGATTTCCTGCATTGAGCAGGGGGCTGGACTAGATGACCTCTGAGGTACCTTCCAACTCTAGCCCAGGATGTGATCCCGGAGGCCTTCGGGGGTCACATCCCAGACTAACGTCTGCCCCGTCAGCCCAGAGCGGGCTACAACGTTTGTTATAGCCTGTCGGGGGCCCGGTCCAGATTGGCTCCGCCATGGCTGGCTGCTGAGGTTGGCCGTCATGGCGGGGGGGGAAGAGGCTCTGAGTGTAGCCCACGGGCGTGGCCAACCAGCTGCACGTTCATGCGGCTCCCTGCTCTTCGCAGCGGCCTGGCCAGATCCCATCTGGACCATGGTGCCAGCAGCTTCTCCGTCCTGAATGTTTGGCGTCCCCTGTCACTTCTGTTAACGCCCATTGTTCCATCAGCACCTACCCAAGACAAGTCATCACCGAACGCGGGGCTTCGTTTGGGGAGATGGGAGTGGTTTTCCTTGACTATTAATTTATTTGGAGAAGAGACAAGAGGGGATAGGGTAGACGTTTATAAAATCATGAGTGGTGTGGATCAAGTTAGCAGGAAACCATTATTTATCCCCTCAAATAGTACTAGGACTAGGGGACCCTCCGTGAAACTAACAGGTAGAAGATCGAACACGAATAAAATAAAGTATTTTTTCACTCAATGCACAATTGAGTTGTGGAATTTGTTACCAGCAGATATGGGCAAGGCCCATGATACGGCTGGGTTTAAGAAAGGGATAGAAGTTTCTGGAGGATCGGTCCATTAGCCGCTATTAGCCAGGTAGGTCTGGGGAATGTAAGCTCTCACTGGCAGGAGTGAACAGCAGGGCCTGGATTGCCCCATTGTGACCTGTTGGGTACGTCTTCCAAGCAACCAGGACTGGCCACTGTCGGAGACAGGATGCTGGGCTCAGTGGTCTGACCCAGTATGGCACTTCTTATATTCTTACAGAAAGTTTTACATTCCCTCCCGAAGCCTCAAGCTCACGCAAACCTCCATTTGTCATGCATGTCTATTTTTATCTGCAGTCAGATAATGCCAAAAGTGTAGTCTTCCTAGCCTGCAAAAAACAACTCTTTGAGGAACACATGGATTCTTTCAAAATGCCAAAAGCCATTCTAACCCAGCCCTGCACCTCCCAAAATGGAATACACCTGTTCTCCAATCGTGATTTTTAAAATTATTATTAAAATAATGATTATTATTTCATTTTCTTGCCCGAGAAGCTCATGACGTCTCAGTTCCGGTTCTTGAAATTGCAAGTTTTCTTGCGAGAATTTGTTTTGTTTCTCTCTCAGCCCTAAGTGGAACTACTCTATCTGCCAACTTGGAAACAAGGCTCCTGTTAATGCAGCCTGCAACTGCATTAGCCTTTTTTGCAGCTGCATCGCACTGCTGATTCATGTTCAACTTGTGATCAAGCACAATCCCGAGATCCTTTTGACATGTGCTGTGGCAAAGTCGGGTATCCCCCACCCCACCCCACCCCCCGCGCATCTTATACCTGTGCATTCGGTCAAACCGGTGTATTCGGTCAAACACGGACGCCCCCCCCCCCCCAGTGTTCGGATGGGTGTGCGGGGAGGGGGCGTCCGTGCAAACAGCCAGCGGTGGCTTGATGGGTCTGCTGGGTGTTCGTCCGTGTGAACGCTGAGTGGGATGGGCGGGGGTGCGTATGTGCGTGCCCCTGTGCAACACCCACCTCCACTCATCACCCACCTCCACCCATGGAGCCCTCCGGAAAACTGGAGGAGGCTCCATGGGTGGAGGTGGGGGGGTGTCCGTGAAAAGGGACACCTCCCCCGACCGCACCAAAACACCCACCCCTGTCCATGTAAAAAGGGCCCATCACCCCTGTGTGTTGCTTTCCTCTGATCTCTAACTTGGTGGTATTTTTTTTACAGCTGAAATGAGAAGCTAGTGATATATCACGCGGTACCCAGTGTGTCAACAGTAAAAGGCTAGTAGTCCCCCCCCTAAGCCTGGCAGAGGCTGGGAGCATTGCTACAACAACAGGAAACTTGGGGAAATTCCTGGGCTTTCTATTTATGAAGTCACGACGTCTGCCCTTCTCCTTATTGTGGCAAAGGAGATAAAGAAGGAAGCGGGATGTTCCAGGCAGAGACCAACCTGCTATGACAGAACAGCACAATGGGAGAGTAGGGACAAGAGGAGAATTCAAAGAAAATCAAAGCGCTCGACATCCATCTCCAGAGGAGAAATGCTACAACAGTCCTTTCCTCTGGTGTCCCAAGTTCACAAACAGCACCTCACTCACCGTTAAAAGGGTTGAGCTTTCTGGCAATCCGTGAAGAAATGGAATCTTTTAGTTCTTTCTTCTTTACACACTGGATGCCCAAATTCTGGAAACTGGAGAACACACAAAGTTACGTTAGTCTTTCCTTTATAGATATATATTTTAAATGAAACAGCCCTGTTCTGTGTAGTCATTGGTGCAGATATTTAAAAGCAGGGGCGTACCTGTGAGGAGGGCCCCTTTGCAGACAGCCTAAGCACCTTTAGGAAAATTTCAGAGTGGGGACAGCACTCCACCCCCACCCACTCTGAAAATGTCATAAAGGTGCTCTGGCCACACGCAAAGAGCTCCACCAAAAACAAATTTTTCAGAGTTTGAAAAAACCCCACCCACTCTAAAAACATCCTTCCTGGAGAACGGGGGTGGGCCTCCAGGAGGAGCTGCCACTCTGGAGGTGGGTGGGGGGGGCTTCTGGGAGCTAGGACAGCACCACCTTCGTGGGAAATCCCTGCCCACACCCCAGAAACCCCATCTCCAGACCCTACACCCTGAAGACCCTGTGCCTTAACTGGGACATGAACATGGACTTAAAAGTTAGTCTTGCTGTACTCCTGTTTAAAAGTGGTAGTCTTACAAATAAAAAATGTACATATCAAAAAACCTCAGGGTTTCACCGAGACTACTCCAGAGTCAGTAGTTTGCACATCACAGCATATGTGACTCGGTTGTCTACAGACACAATAAGGATGGCAACATTCTCCCAGAGAATAAGTATAGTAAAGCCATTGTAGCCTTGTCAATAAGAACCTGGATCCGGGTTCAAATCCTGTCTTAGTCATAAACTCACTGGGTGGCCTTGGGCAGGTCAGTCTCTCTCAGACTCAGTCCTCCCATCTGTAAAATGGGAATAATAGTGACCTTGTGAGGCTGAGTTAGATAAGGATTGTATCTAAGGGCTTATTCTAAACTGATTTGTCCCTATAATCATGATTGTTCAGCAGCAGGCATGTTGTTTAGGTAATATAAATGATTAATTAATAATGAATAATAAATAATAAAGTACTTTCAATACGGAAATGATAGTTTCTTTCTAAAGACTGTGAGGAGAGCAGATGAAGAAGGAATTCCTATATACGATTCAACTGGAGATAGGTTTTTATATTAAAACTAGTTTTCACTGTGATTTTAATATTAATAAACAAACAAACACTAAGCTAACACATAAAGAGCCAGCATCTGAGTTGGTGTAAACTGATGCAATTGGTGTAATTTCACTGCAGACAAAGCAGAATTGATTGATCTCTGGCCCGCAGCCTCATGGGGGCCAGGACAGGCAAAACTGTGCAGCGGTGTTTTAAAGGGAAGTTTTCCGACAGAGCAAGTTTTGAAATCTCATCTCACTCTAGAAAAGGTCTGACAGAACTACAGTTCCTCTTGATTTGCATACGACTGTATCGGGTCACAGGCAGCCTAGGGACTCCCCCCACCTCCAACCCCTTGATTATGGTTCCCACATGGAAAAACCATGACATCAAAGCTGAATAAGGAAGTAAAACCCTGAACACAATGTAGCATCGTTGGCGGCACACACACACACACACACACACACACACACACACACACACACTCAAGAGGAAGCTTTTTTTCACCCAGTTCTGCTTGGTGCTGCTTTCCCAGAATAACATTTATTTATTAATTTTCTTTGATTCAGCTTTTATGCCACCTCCTCCTGCCACAGGCAGGTCGGGGCGACGTACAACAAGAAGACACACAAAACCTCTAAAAACAATTTTAAATAGTAATACCCCATCTAACAACCTCCCCCCTCCCCTTCCCCATCCCCAAAGGTCAGGCGGAACAGCCAGGTCTTACGTTGTCTACAGAAAGAGGGGAGGTCTACAGGCAGACAGACCTCCGACGGGAGGGCATTCCACAGCCGTGGTGCCGCCGCCAAGAACACTGAGACACTCGGGGGACCCGCAGGAGGGTACTCCCTGATGATCGCAGGGGCCTTCGTGCATCGATCGCCCACAAAACAATCTCTGCCCGAGAGACTTCCTGAGGCAGATACCCTCAGTGTGGAGAAGCAGGAGAGTCTGGGAGGAAATCACGCATACCTCCCAACATTTCACATGGGCCAAAAGAGGGACACAAGCCCCGCCCCCTCTGCCAGTAACCCCCCCCCCCATTCAAACCACATGCATGCTCGCTCGCACTAGCACACACGCTCACTCACACTAGCACACACGCTCGCTCGCACTAGCACACACGCTCGCTCGCACTAGGTATTAACAAACAAGACGGTTGCCTGCCCGTTTATTAGGTGTTCGCCCCCACCGGCCATTACCCACCGGACGCACAGTCTCCACTCACAGTGGGGTCCTGGAGCATGCGAAGACTGCCATGCGGGTGAAGGAGGGCCAACGTGCGCCCACGTGTCCGGGTCCCATCAATGAGATTATGTGCAGCCTTTGCACGGACAGGTCTGCTAGCACCATAGAGTCACGAGCGAAAAGCCTAGAGCGTTCCGAGAAGTGATCCCTTCTGGCCCCTCTCTCCACTCTCGCTTTCACTGGCACGCATGCAACGTCCACCTTAAAAGCCCACCGCGCCATTTTCAAATGTCTTTTCCCAGTTCTTCCCGGTTGGCAACACGTGCCCAACGCTTGCTCTTTCCCAGCCGTTGCATTCTCTGTAACGCTTTTTGAAGGATTACCATCCCCGGGGGCCATGGTTCAAGCCAACAGCCAGGCAACAACCAGCACATCTACCTCCACAGTTCAATCGCAGTCACTCTCCGCCTACTGATCTGCCCGCCAGCACTGCATTCCCTGGACTGAGGAAAAGACCAAAGTCTTCAATCGCTCTAGGAGGGGGAGCAGGAGCTCCAATCTGCCCTATTGAAGTGCTACAAGAAAAAGGCAGTGTTCCAAAAGTTCTCAGGCCAAGTGGTACAAGCAGGGCTACATCCGGGCCAAGAACTTGAGGCACGGATACAAAGAGATCAGGGACAACAGCTTCACCAACATCGCCCTATAATGAACTCATTGACTGGTTCCCTCTGTACATCCTGTCTTTATGTCTGCACCTTCACGAGGGGCCAGAAGTGGGTGGATATGCTCCCTCACAGCCACAAGCATTGGCGGACATCCCTCCATGCCCATCTCCGCCCCGGAGCCGGCACAGGTTGACGCAGACACAGACACCATGACTCTCACCGTGTAGCCCCTTGAGCTGGAGAGCCAGCCCTTGTTCAAGGAGCCATCCAAGGTTCGGAGCAAGGACACCAAGGACCTAGATGCCACTTTTATAGAGGAGGTGGTGGGGCTGGAGGAGAACAGTAAGTTAATGCACCAGGGAGGAGGTGTTTGTGTGTACGCAGCTGTATGATAAAGGCTTCATTTACTGTTATCTAATTATGGTTTTAATGTTTACTGTGTTGACACACACGGACACACACACACTCTCGCACACTAACTCTCTCTCTCTCACACACACACACCAACCATCTCTCACACTAACTCTCTCTCTCTCTCACACACACACACGCCAACCATCTCTCACACTAACTCTCTCTCTCTCACACACACACACACACCAACCATCTCTCACACTAACTCTCTCTCTCTCACACACACACACACGCCAACCATCTCTCACACTAACTCTCTCTCTCTCACACACACACACACACCAACCATCTCTCACACTAACTCTCTCTCTCACACACACACACACACCAACCATCTCTCACACTAACTCTCTCTCTCACACACACACACACACCAACCATCTCTCACACTAACTCTCTCTCTCACACACACACACACACCAACCATCTCTCACACTAACTCTCTCTCTCACACACACACACACACCAACCATCTCTCACACTAACTCTCTCTCTCACACACACACACACACCAACCATCTCTCACACTAACTCTCTCTCTCACACACACACACACACCAACCATCTCTCACACTAACTCTCTCTCTCACACACACACACACACCAACCATCTCTCACACTAACTCTCTCTCTCACACACACACACACACCAACCATCTCTCACACTAACTCTCTCTCTCACACACACACACACACCAACCATCTCTCACACTAACTCTCTCTCTCACACACACACACACACCAACCATCTCTCACACTAACTCTCTCTCTCACACACACACACACACCAACCATCTCTCACACTAACTCTCTCTCTCACACACACACACACACCAACCATCTCTCACACTAACTCTCTCTCTCACACACACACACACACCAACCATCTCTCACACTAACTCTCTCTCTCACACACACACACACACACACTATCTCTCACACTAACTCTCTCTCTCACACACACACACACACACCAACCATCTCTCACACTAACTCTCTCTCTCACACACACACACACACACACCAACGCCAACTATCTCTCACACTAACTCTCTCTCTCACACACACACACACCAACCAACCATCTCTCACACTAACTCTCTCTCACACACACAAACACTCACACTAACGAACACTCTCACACTAACTAATAAACACTCTCCCCCCACCCCCCCACAATTTACATCCTTTGCACTAGCTCTGTTTTTAAATGTCTGGCATCTCTCCTTATCTACCTTGTCTTATCTACTCCCACCCATTCCTGCCTCCTTATAGACCTGCCCTAAGTTTGCTCAGTTTATATATTTCTGAGTGGCCGTGCTACATGCCTGAGGAAGGGCCCTGTATGGCCCGAAAGCTTGCTCATTCTCCCCAACAGCAGTTGCTCCAATCATTCAAATCACCTTGTTTCCATCTCTGCCACTTGGGACCAACACGGCAACCAAACAATTTCTCTCTCTCTCTCTCACACACACACACACACACACAGAGATCTGGTGTTTGAATTTCTGGGGCACAGGCCAAAGTTAAAACATGGGGCCCCTGGCTGAGCTGCGTGCTCCCCCATGGCCCTGCCCCCTCAGAGGCACCCTCTAGGGGCCTTGGAAGTGGTCTTGTTTGGGACCCCACTGGGAAGGAGTGGAGAAGGTAGTGGGGCTCAGGCTGGTCGCCCTGCGGTAAAGCCATCCCTACCCACCATCACACACAGACCCGTTCCTGACGGTGGGGAGCAGCACAGGTTCAAGGAGGACTAGGGTCGCCACTTTTTGCAGTTCTCAGGGTCAAATCGCAGGAGGTGGCCACCCTACTGGGGACTGAGGGTGAAAACAGACATGACGCTAACCACCCTTTAACCACTCTTGGTGGTTATTTATGCATGTTGCAGGGCTGTATTGGTGCCCTATGCAGCCCTGAAACATGCAAAAATGACCACCCAGGGTGGTTAGCGTCATGTCTGTTTTCACCCTGACTCTCCTGACAGGGATGGGCCAGAGCACCATAATGTCACAAGGCCCTGCTGGGGCAGAACCACATCAGGAAAGCGGCTTGGAGACAAAGGGTTCAGACCATGAGTCCTTGCTTTATTAGAGAGGCCAGCTACAAAATGGCTCCTTCTTCGGAGTTCTGCAGGATGTCATCTATACTACAAGGCGGGAAAACACATTATGTTTGATGTAGCCTCACTGCTGCAGAGCACAATGACGAGAATACCGTTCTGTGGTGGAGTAACACCTGAACCATGCCCCTTTCCTGAGGTGGCCCCACAGAGTGCTGCGACATCATGGTGATCTCCTGGGGCAGGGGCAGGTCAGGAAAAGGGCCGAGTTAAGCCATTTCCTGAGGTGGAACCCTCCTCACAGAGCTCCATGTCAGTTTTAGGACATCACAGGGTATTAACATACGTGAATGGCAGAGTGCCACCATCACAAACTGATCAAGACTCGGAAGCCACTTGCAACCTGCTCAGGATCGGGTCCGGCCATGGAACCACAAAACAAACGTTCATGTGAACGTGCAACTGGCTGGCCCCTGCTGGGTGCAGCACGCCCACCTTCCCGTAGGGTGGCCATATCTCCCCTTTAAAAGAGGACGCTTATGAAAAATACATGGTGCAGGGCTACACTAGAACCAATGCAGCCCTGCAACGTGTATTTTTCATAAGTGTCCTCTGTTAAAGGGGAGTTATGGCCACTCTACCTTCCCCCCCATGATAGGTGGCCAATAACTGCCGCCATGGCCACCTATCATAGGGGCCACTCCAGACTGGGTCTGGAACAGCAGGCTACCACATGTGAGAGATCACTGTGACCGGTCGGGCAGGCCTTCCCCTGGGCGTGTTGACAACTAGCCCAGGCTGTAACCCCAGAGGTCTCTGGCTCTCCGGGGTCCCATCCCAGGCTAGTCGCCAACACGCCCGGGGAGACTCTAGGCCAAATATCTGGACGGCCCATAACGAACGTGAAGGTGGTCCACTGCTTCGAGTGGGCCACCGTCACGTTCCAGTGTTCCATGGGGACAGGGCCTCCTGCCCAGCCCAGCCCGAATCCTTTGGGCTCCTGAACTGAGCCCAAAAGCGCCAGTCAGGTCTTGCTGGGCTTGGTTCAGTGTGCAAAACTCTACCGCCACCAACCTCAAGAGACAGTCAGTGTGTCTCAACCTGCCCCCACCCCATAACCAGTTCATTTGCACCCCCCATATAATCAATTCACGCTGCCCCCCACCCATAACCATTTTATTTGTGCCCCCAGGGCAGCGTGAATTGATTATATGGGGGGTGCAAATGAACTGGTTATGGAGTGCAGGTTTAAAGACAGTATTCCTGTTAGCAATAACTTCATTAAGAAGAGTTAGTGAAATAGCAGCCATAATACTCTCAGAACCGTATTTGCAGATTTTCCAAGATAGAATAGATATTGCTTTACATCCTAAATTCTTACCCAAGGTAGTATAAGCAAGACAGTGGTGAGAATGCGACCCTTTTTACACGGGCCTCTCCCAGCCATGAACACGCAGATTTCTGCATGTTCATGGGCGGGGGAGCCCCGTGTGAACGACGTGGTGCACACACCCATGGTGAGTGGGGGTGTGTGCACGCCTAACACTCATCCCCAGTCACCCCCCACTCGTCCCCACGCTCGGAGCAACCGGGGGAAACGGCGATTACTCCGTGAATGTGAATGAGTGGGGGGTGAGTGAGGATGCATGTGGCCATGTGCACACCCCGCCCACGCACCAGGGTGCCCATGAACCCCCCACCCAGCGGAGCTATGTAAAAATGGCCTGTGAGGAGCCACTCAAAGAAGAAGAGAAGGTTGCTGCCTTGTAAATAAGGTTCTTTGAAATGGCTCCTAAACATTCTCACAACACCCACCCTTTCAGCCCTGTATGGAATTTTCTTATATTTCTAAAAAGGGTTGGAAGGAACTGTTATTCTAGGGGTGTGGGGGTGTGTTTTTTTTATACTAGAGGAGCTCGAAACCATCATGCGGTCTATTATTTGAATAGGGTGAGCATGCACAACCCAGTTATGAGAATGTTGGGAGCCAACTCGAAGAACCCTTCTTTACAAGGTAACAACCTTCTGATCATGCACATGGGGAGGAGTTGTTTGTAAACAAACAGCTTTATCTCCCAGATCAGTTTGTCCCAGGCTACTAGGAGGCAGAGGCAGGTGAGAGATGGGGACAGGAGCCAGGGAGGGGAGGCAGAAGAACATATTGGGGGAGAAGCTGACTGCATCCTCCCGCCCAGCCAGGCAAGTGCAGGGCCCCAGCTGCCTCACATGTGGCACATGGCTGCGGCCGGCCCTGCCTTTACCTAGTTCCCTCTTTCAATTTTGATAGTTTCACCTAATTTGAATTTGACTAATTCCTTCGTTTTGAATAGATTTTTCAAGTGGCTTAACCAAAGAGAAATAATTCCCCCCCTCCCCCGCCCCCCTTCTGTGCTTTTTATGTAAGACAGCTCCCGGGGAACCTCAGGCACACAGGCAAAATGTGACTTGTGGCTAGTTTTTATTTGGCCCCTTTCCAGTTTCTGGTTCTTGCCCACAACTTCTATGCTTGTACTCATTTTCAAAGTGCCCCCCCCGGAGGAAAAAAGTTCCCCACTCCTGGTCTAAGTCAATCAAAGCCAGTGACTTCAGAAGCAACATTGCAGAAAACAGTTAAACTGTAAATAAAGGGCAGCGGCTGTTAGTCTAGTGTCACCAAACTACTGAAAACTGAGCAACAAAACTGCACGCAAACTTTGGAAATGAGTGCATCCATTTAATTTTGAATTTGCACTTTCAGATTTGCCAAATGCATCAGATTCCAACGTCAACATGAATAACTTGCACCATCTCAAACCACTACTGGTATCATGTAGCAGTTTCTCTTAGGCAAAATGAAGAATGCTTTCTCCAAATGAAAACTACAAGGGGTTTTCAAAAGGCACAGGAATCTAGGGTGTTAACAAACAAGACAATAGCCCACACTAGGTGTGTGGCTATTTGCCCATTTAATTTGTGGTTGCCAGATGTTTGCCCCCACTGACCACCCACCCACCATACAGTCCCCCTCACAACATCGTCTCGGAGAACGTGGAGCGTGCCGTGCAGGCCAGTGCAGGTTAACGTGAACCCATGGGGCCATGTCCGATCTAGTAGGTTGCACATAGCCTTGCGCACATACCGCACCATAGAGTCATCTGTGAAAGCCTAGAGTGTCTGAGAAGCAACTGCTTCTGGGTGGTGGAGATGCGGCAGGGCAGGGCGGAGCACAGAGGGGAAGAGCCTGCCTGTCTATGAAGTTTGTCTGCTAAAAATCGTGCCCGGGGGGGGAAGGGGGCTGAGTGGGGGCTGCACAGACTGAACGTGGACACCAGCGGGCTAACATCTCATTTGTTTTCATCCCTAGAGTTGGAAGGGACCTCCACGGCAGGATCCCTCAGTCTATGTGGAATTATTAGATTACAACGTGGCTAAAATACTGGCCCTAACATTTCTCCTCTTGAATACAGTGCCATGGGATTTTCAGTCCCCACGAATGGGAAGGGCTGTGTGTAGAGCCAAAACAAAGGATAGATTTTGTATTTGCAGTTATTAGTCACATTTTTGGATAGCCCTCTGACTAGCCAAATGATATCCGAAACGGAAACGGATATTCACATCTCTGCTTATTCAGTTAGTTTGGTTCAGATATTTTGTTTCTTTAGGAACTTCGTTATTTTGGTCATTTCGGTTACTTCATTTTGGCAATCGCACGTGAACAATAGCGCTGAAATGAAGCAACTGTAATGACCGAAATAACCCAACAAAAATAACCAAACCAAAATATCCTCAGTTGTCGTTTATCTAAGATGAAGCTCCCTAACTCATTGAGACTCTCCCTGTAATCTGCTCTGTACCTTTTAAAGTAATTCTTCTTCTTCAACATAATTATTATGAACGATAATGCATTCATTTGTATAGCACTGCCCACCACCTGACTATATTCTTTTCCAGTTGGAATGACCAATACGTGCAACTGCATGCCGTAGCCAAGGTGTGGGCACAATGATTCATTTAAAAATATCACTGTTATCAACTACACATTGGAAACGCATGAAGAAATAGTTAGAGGAAGCCATCATTTAAGGGTGTTGAAGCTCCTCAGAGGCCTACACCCTCACTTCAGAAGTACCCAATGGAAATCTTGTAGGTCCCTTGGCCCCCGCCCCAATCCTTCCAGCTCTGGTACCTATGGGCCTCTTCAAACAATGATACAGGGTCTTTACAAAAAGAAGCAGTCATTCTAGGTTGTTCTTTGGGGGAACTGCTCTATGCTGTACACCATCTTGGTCATTAGGCTAACTAAGGTAACCGTACTGATTCTAAAGCGGTTTAGAATTCTAAACATTCCGGCACACACTGATACCAGAGACAGTAGTATAGGTATCTATGGCCCTTTTTACACGGGCCTCTCCCACTCATGAACACGCACACGTGTGAAGGACGCTGCGCATGCGCGGTGAGTGGGGGTGCTGCAAGCTCCCACCTAATACGCATCCCCACTCACCCCCCACGCACGGAGCAACCAGGGAAAGTGGAGGTTGTGCCGTATGTGGGGATGCATGTGTGGCCGTGGGCGCACCACGCCCACACACACCGGCGTGCCCACACCCGCCCCACCGGGCAGCGCCATGGAAAAATGGCCTAACTTTAGGAAATAAACACCAGGAAAATGGTTGCTTCTTTTTGCTGAGACGCTGTACAAGTGGAAGGGTCCATGAACATCATCGATCTGCCATATCTAAGTAAGTGTCCTCTAAAGTTTGCATATCTGGCCACCCTATGAGAAATACAGGTTACAGGGCAGCATTGGAGCCAGTGCAGCCCTGCAACCTGTATTTCTCATGTGTCCTCTAAAATTTGCATAATTTGGCCACCCTATATCTAGATCATTCCAGAAACATAGGCTCCTCCAATGATGGCGAATCCATACCTTCTCTAGGTAGCCTGTTCCTTACAATCAGAAATCTTTTTCCCCTGAGGTTCAATCTCAGTCTCCCTTGCTACATTTTGTGGCCATTGTCTCTCGCCCTGCCCTCCAGAGCAAGGGAGAAGAGCTGTTCTCTGCCTTCTTTAGGGCAGCCTTTGAAATAGGTGTAGATTATTCATATCCTCCCCCACTTCCAATGAAAACATCTCAGACACAAAACTACCTTCAGCTGAAGTCCTCCAAGTTCGGACTATCAAACACAGAACAGGTTTGTTAGCACCGCGTACCACAACTCTGACTGGACTCCTATGTAATCCCTTTGACAACAGCCTGGACAGATTCATCATTAACATTACAATAAATTACAATAAAAGGGGAGGACAATCATTTCGGATGGGATGGAGAAACAAAGGCTCATTGTTTTCAGTGAGAACAGGATTAAGTCACTGAATGGGAGTTACTGTATGCATGGAAGAAGGAAATGATTAGGGGTTAGAACTGAAAGGAAGAGTGTGATCCTCACCCATTAAAGTCCATCCATTTCAGTGGGCTCAGGATTGCATCCTAACAGGACAATCCTCCACCCTTCAAGTCAATGAGAGTTTCACCATTGACTCTAACGGCGCAGGATTACGCTCTAAGGATGGTGCCCAAACGTCTTGACCAAGAACAGTGGCTCAGACGTTTTGTGAAAGTCTTGAAAAGGAATGAAAACTTTATACATTTTTAAAAATTAATTTTTGATTTATTTTTTTTTAAAATAAAAACTCAGTTTTGAATAAGGATTTTAGGTTTCATCTCTTCTCCCACACACTTTCCCTTCCTTAAAAACATATTAGAAAGGAAAAAAGGAGAGAGAGAGAGAGAATACAGAAACTGTAAATTAAAAACCGAAACAGAACACTAGAATTAATTCTTTGCCAAGGATGATCAGAAAAGCTAATTTTTGACCATAAGGGAAATGTATTGGGGAAATGTATTGACCATGGGCATCTTCTGCTGATGAAGACTTTTGAGCAGATCTGACTCTTAGAAGAATGGGGAACCTTTGCCCTCCTAGGGGCCACTCTGAACAAGTACAAGCTTCCATGAGCCAGGAATTGGGGGTGGGGGATCCTTAAAGGGGGTTCTCAGCATAAGGGAAGAAGAGAGGGTCCAGATTCTAGAACTATACCATGGATCTATCCCCTAGTCTTGAGGGCATGTCCTCATCTCAACTCCTACTTGGCCCATGAACCTTGTACTAATTTTCAAAGTGGCCCCAGGGAAGAAAGAGGTTTCCCCTGACCTAAGTATTTAGAATAGGAAAGAGAAGCTAGAAGAGGCCAGCAGTTTCTGTAGCTCAAGTGATTTGAGAAGTCTGCTTGACAGTCTACGAGGAAAGCCTGGCTTATGGGAAGTGACGTCACCTGTGTATGTAATTAATCATGTTTTCCAAGTTTGCTCTTTAAAAAAACAAACAACTGGATTCTTCAGCAGAAGGCCAGCAGGCTGTTTCAAATTGCCCTAAATTGACAGAAATATTTATTCAAAAAGTAGGATTCAGCCTTGGCAGCTGTAGAATCAGAGAGCTGTAGGACATTAAAGATCATCTCATTGAACCCTCTGCTTCAAAGCAGGACAGTCTCTGGTCTCCAGTATCACAGATAGATGCTTGTCCAACTGGTCCCTTGGTAACTACTGCTAAGCCACTTGAAGAAAAATAGGACAACTAAAAATTAGGGTGTTTCTCCCTCACCCCCCAACAATTCCATCATTTCAGAGGGTGTGAGTCAACACAGCAAGCAGTCTAAAAACTGACACTATCTTTGCTACTTACGCCAAGACTCTGCGCTCTGGTCCAAATTCCGCTTCAAAGGAGCCATCTTTACAGTCCTTCCCAACCAAGTCATGAGGGTGCGGCCTGTAGGGTTCATTCTTCGTTACCAACGTTATCCTCACTTTCACTTTCCCAAAGAAGTTCAGAATCTGCCAGAAGGTTGCAAGGAAATAAATAAGATTTAGGGCATGATTTACACGCCACTGACTCTGGATTAGCCCACAGGGCTTCATTGTGGCTTGAGGATGGCAGCCTTAAATTCTAGGTCATGAACCCATTCAAAGACGGTAAGCTTTACTCTTTGCTGAGTTGATGGACAAGGAACTACATGTACAGGGAACTCCTAGCCCAGCTCTTAGCTGTGAAGGACAAGAAGTTAACTGGGTTCAAAAAAGGAGAAGATAAGTTCAGGAAGGACAGATGGGCCATCAATGGCTATTAGTCAAGTTAGGTGAAGTTAGGCATGATGCCTAGCTCTACTGCAGCTCTAGAGCGGCCCCTTGTAGCCTGCCACCACCACTCTCGAGGCTCCAGGGCAATGGTGGCAGGGGTAGCCGGCCTCCCCAGGCTGCCCATAGAGTGGCACTAGGCTTCCCAGGACCCCTCCGATTCAGTGGCAGCTGTGGGGCTCCTGGGACCATCCCACTGCTGCTCCTGAGGGTCTCAGGCAGACAATTCCTGTGGGACCACCCAGGAGCGGAGCTACCATGGAGGGCAGGGGTCTCAGTTGATCCTGGGTCCGGGGCTCAGAAAGCGGCCTCAGCATTGCTAGGAAATTTTCAGAGCAGACAAGGGAGGGAGCGGGGCTAACACTCTGCCCCACATCCACTCTGACAATTTTCCAGCAGCACTCAGGCTGCTTGCAAAGAGCCGTGCCAAGTTTTCAGAGTGGACAGGGGTGCCCCACTGACACTTAAACACTTTCTTCCTGTGCAGTTGTTGTCACTCTGGGAACCAGGGCAACACCACAACCTTTGCAGAAGGAGGTTGAGGCTGGCCAGGAGCTTTGGAAAGGTCACCAATTAGGAAGACCATGCCGAGACCTTGCTACACCACTGGATCCGTTGCTTGCCCCTCACTCCAGCAACTTCACCTACAACCCCGCCCACCCCACCTGAGCCCCTACCAATCGTGAGGTCAGCCCGGCCCGGAAGCATATTGGACTGGCTAATGTCAGAGACAGGATACTGGGTTAAAAAGACCATTGCCTGAGCCAATACGGCATCTCTCATGGTCCTAAGCCCCAGATACTGTAGTAATGTGATGCATTACCTGGATAGATGGGAATGTCCGGTTGTTATCGGTGCTATGTTCTCCTGGAATGCTCCCCGCCGATCGTCCTTCACATTTGTACCGGAAACGCATCCCCCTCTGCCTGGGCTGCTCAAATATCTCCACGTACGGCTCGTGCCCACCTTCCAGAAAGTAAAAAGTATCCGAGGTTACAAAAGAATTCACGGACGCAGCCCAAAAAAGGAAAGGAAAGATGGCCCTGGGGTAATAGGCCTCTCAAAAGCAACTGTTGAACAGCCCAACGAAGGGTTAAAAGGGTGATGAGCCAAGTGGGAGAGGATGTCTAATTGGGCCCCCAGCTGAGAGCAGGAAGGAAGGGCGCAGGCCAGCTGAGGATAAGAACATACCTCCCAACTGTCAATATTTAGGAGGGACCGTCCCTCTTTGGGTGCTGAATTCCACTGTTGCTTCTACAGGAAGCCAAAAAACCTCCTTCATGAGAGAGCGAGACAAAATGGCCTCAGGCACCTCTTTCCTGGTTGCCTCCCAGGAAAAACGTTTCAAAGGATAATGGGGAGATGATGGAAGGCTCAACAGGAGAGCGTCTGTCCCCACTTTATGCCCTTGGAATGCGTGTGTGTGCACGCACTAAGACTGTGAAGGGAGGTGCTTATTTGCGGGGGGGGGGGGGCCTTACCGGCTGAGGGGGTGGGGTTTATCCCGCTGGCCACTCAAAATGTTGGGAGGTAGGTTAGGGCCATTATACACAGCTGAGTCAAGCAGCCCCACCAGAGAGGTTGGCCTTGCAGCATCTAGAACCGGGGTGGAGAACCTGGGTCCTGATGTGTCTCTGGATGGCTCCGTCCCACCCCCTACGCTCCCCATGGACTCCCTCTACATCAGAAAAGGGGAGGGGCCAAAGCCTTCTTTACCCCTTTCTAACGTGGTCACGCTCTTCACAGAATGTTGTGGCGCCATAGCACTCAACGGGAAGGGAAGATAAAAAATATATCAAAGACACAGATGTAAAACCAATGAAAAAAATCACCTGTCCCAGTCTCCTTATCCCTGCCTGACAGATGCTAGGCTGAATTTAAAAAATCTTACGTTGCGTCCCAAAACGGCTCAGACCCAGGGTCCTGACGAACCTGGGGGGGGGGGGGGGGGGAAGAGTTCCACAACTGCAGAGCAGCAATTGAGAACACCGCTCTAGGTGCCCTTTGATGTACGGTCCTGGCACCCTGATGGTACATGCAAGAGGAGCCTACCAGCTAAACTCGTCGGGCCTGTAAGACCGGGCTGTTTGTCCGGGCCTTGGGGGGGGTGTTAACAGTGGCTTTACCTCTTTGTTGTTGTTTTTATTGTTTTGGTAATCCCTTTTATGTAGTTTTTATATATTATTATTATGAGCATTTATATAGCGCCAGCAACGTACCTGGTGCTTTACAAAGAATAAGACAGACACGGCCCCTGCCTGAGAGCTTTTTGTTTTAAATAATTTAGTGAGCCGCCCCGAGCTGCCGTAGGGCTGGAGGGAGCAGGATACAAGTCCAAATAAATAAATAAATAAATAAATGAGATTGCAGAGCCAGTGTGGTGCAGCGGCTCAGGGGCTGGACTTAGACCTGGGGAACCAGGGTTCAAATTCCACCCCAACCATGAACTCACTGGGTGGCCTTGGGTAAGTCTCAGCCTCAGTTCCCCAGCTGTAAAATGTGTGTGTTTGTCTGTCTGTCCTTGTGTTCCCCTCACCCTTGTCCACCTCAGATTGTAAGCCCACTGAGCAGGGACCCGTCTTCGAAAGTCTGTGACTGTAAAGAGCGGTGTATGCCCAGTAGTGCTATAGAAGTGATAAGCAGCGGTACCCCTGAGCCACGATGGGACACAGGAGGAGGCAGTCTTTCAGATACAAGGACTTTGCATTCAAGGGGCTTGTTTTGACCTATAAAGCCCTAAATGGGTTGTGCCCCCAGGTATCTGAAAGACCCACCTCTTCCCTTATGTTCCATCGCGGCCTCTGAGATTGGCCAAGGGCACCCTCCTGCGAGTACCAACTCCGCGGGAGGTTTGTACAATGAGGGCACGTAAGGAGGTGTCCCCGGCAGCTGCTCCGCAGGTATGGAACTCCCTCCCCTTGCAGGTTCGTCTAAGCCCGATCCCGCGCATCTAGAGGATGCAAGACCTTCTTGTTGAGGCAGGCTGGGACAGAGCTGGGTGGAGGGATTAGGGAAAGGGGTGTTTTTAACTGCTTTTATACGTTTATTTATTTTTATATAATTTGTAAGCCACCCTGAGCCTTGGTAGGAAGGGCAGAATAAAGATTTATATGAACGAACACATGAATAACAAATTTGTAGGTGAAATCCAAATGTGGGATGAGTCAAGTCACACATCTACTCTAATAAAGTGCAACAGGGGGATGAAAATCCTGGGGTGATGATGAGACGGTTTGGGGCAGCACGGTGTTTAAGCTGGGCTGGGAATGAGAAGATTGAGGCTCAGCTCCTAAACTCCGTCACCTGCTTCCTGTGTCACCACAATGAGAGATCGTCTAGTTTCCCTGTGACTCCGCTCACCATTTGCAAAAGAAGCGTGACCACACTCCCTTTCCCCCGCCTTAGGTCAGTCATACAACCCTAGTTCAGGTTGTAGTTTCTTCCGGGCAAGTGTCTCGTGAGACAAATGCCTCACCCCGACGTCTTACGCCCAAGCCTGATCATTCTAGAGACCTTAGACCTTTCACTTTTGGCCAAGTGTTTGACAGACGGGGATAGGAGCTCAACATTTTGATACGTTTCTATTTATTTTGATGCCAATAGGTTTTTAGATACATTGTTATCTTCCATGAGCCTTTGGAGAAGGGTGGGACTCAGCCCTTTCTTTTAAACCCTACATTGACTCTGTTGCTAAATCCTGTCGCTTCTCCCTCCATAACATTGCTAAGATTCGCCCTTTTCTCTCTGTCTTTTCTCTCTTGTTCATGCTCTGGTCATCTCTCGCCTCGATTACTGTAACCTCCTTCTCACTGGCCTTCCCCGGTCTCACCTTTCTCCCCTCATCTCTGTCCAAAACTCTGCTGCCAGGGTCATCTACCTCGCCAGTCGCTTCGACCATGTGCAGCCCCTCCTCTCTTCGCTTCACTGGCTTCCCCTTCCTGAACGAATCCTGCACAAGCTCCTAGTCTTCACCTATAAAGCTCTTCACAACCTTGCTCCCCCCTACCTCTCTGCACTTATCACCCTCCATACTCCAGCCCGTGCACTTCGCTCCTCCTCTGTCCCTTCTCTCACCCTTCCACGCCTTCCCTGCTCCCCTAAGCGCCTTCGTCCCTTCTCACTTGCTGCCCCCCATGCCTGGAACTCCCTCCCTGTCCACATCCGCCTTGCCCCCTCCCTTCATACCTTCAAATCTCTCCTTAAAACTCACCTCTTTCGCTCTGCTCTGTCTGACTCTTTATCCTGCTGAGCCACTATTCCTATACCTACGATCGGTTTACCCTTATCCTTGCCACATGGACCTGCCTGCTGTCATTCTCATCGTAACCAAGCCAAGTACGTGCACTTGAGAACTCGCATCTTCATGAATGTTAGACCCCTTGTCTCTCCCTCTGTTCCCCTTCCTAAGTCTCTCCCCCAGCTCCTGTCTCTCAGATTGTAAGCCCTAGGGGCAGGGACCGTGTCTGTTTTATTACTTTGTAAAGTGCCAGGTACACTGCTGGCGCTATATAAATGTTTGTTAATAATAATAATAATTCAAATTTAAATAAACAAACAAACAGTTACGGTCAAGCCTCTAGCTATTGTTATGCTAATATAGTAATAGTCCCCATTAGAAGGTGCTTTCCCCCTCCACAAATCTCTCTCTGTTCCTCTTGGTTTTAGTACAGGCCACTGTACCAGCTGATGATTTCACAAAGTGGAAGGCCATGAATCACTAGTACAAGGGCCAGGGAATGGTTGATTATAGCACACAGTTCTTTTTTTCTTCGTTTTAAAGCAAAGTGAAGGTGTTTCCTCAGAATTGACTGATTTAGTAGCTCTTGCAGTGAAGCAACAAATTCTATGCAAATTACTTTTGGAGAAAAAAAAACCAACCATGCTCTAGAGCTTTAAATAACTTCCTTGCAACTCCAGAAACTGCACGGTTTGCCGGTGGTAAGATTCATTGGCCTGCTTCTTACAAGCAAGAGTTAAAGCAGGGTTGGGGAACCAGGGGCCAATGAGGCCTGTGGCTAGTTTTTCTTTGTCCCTTTCTGCTTCCTGGATGCAGTTTCTGTCCCCAAGCAGTGAATGAATGAGCTTGGGGGAAGGGAACTGAGATGAAGGCATGCACGCAAGGCCAGAGGGTGGATCAATGGCACAGATTCAAGATCTGCACCTTCTTCTGTCACTAATTTCTGTCACCTTCTTCTGTCACCAGTGGCCCCTGGGAGGGAAAAAGGTTCCCCACCCATAAGTTAAAGGATCTGTGGAATGCTGACCTCCATCTATTAAAGCCAATAGGAGCAGATCCATTAACTTCAAAAGAGAAAGCAGCTCCCTCACCCCCCTGCCCCGCCACCTAACTAATTCTGCCGGCACATTGGCCCCAGTGGGGAAGGGGAGAAGGGTTGCTTTTAGAGAATGGGTGTTATGGAGAGGGCAGGTAGGGGTGGCAGTAATTAGTATTTTGGGGGCATGGGGGGATAACCCTAATTTAGGAAGAGAAAAAGAAAATTATAAGATCAAAACACCTTTGGTTTAAGAGAGGAGTCAAGGTGCTTACAAATTCAACCACGGTCCAAAAAGCAAGAAAGGCCTGAACTTGCACACCATGTAAGCAGTAAGACATAGGGCTCGATCCCAAACAGTGCGTGTGCACCCCAGGAAAGCCCCTCTCCATACAAACACTGCTCCCTGCCCTTGCCTGTCCCCAAACCTTGTAAATACATAATACCCATCTCTCAGTCTTATCCCCAGATATACACCCTTCTCATCACCTCTCAGGCTGCTGCTCATATATATATACTTCCCTCCACCCTTACTGCCCCCCAGTTTCGTCCATTCGGATACATTACCCATTTCTCAACCTTGTCTTCCATAATCATTTCACCACCACCTGGCTGCCCCCTACCTATACAAACACTTTCCCCACTGCCTAGGTGCCCTCAGTCTTCACTCTGTGTACACATCCCACATCCATAAACCTTTCCCCCCCCCCCATATACAGCCCCCAATTACTCAGCTGTCCTGTTCTCCCCAACGCAAACAGAAGCATTTAGAGAAAGGACAGGGTCAGGGGGCAGCAAGCTACCCACATCCTGTCCCTAGTTTCATTGTGGCCCCCAGTCTACAGAGGAAGAGGATTGGGGCTGAAAGACTATGACAAAAGTGGGAGCGTGGAGCCTAAGTTGTAAGCAAGCACAATATGTGAGATGTAGAGCAACATCTTTGCTCAACATCTTTGCTGCTTACATGGTGCGCAAGTTAAAGTGAGGGCCTTAACTTACGATTGCCATGCTTTTTGGAGCATGGTGGAATTTGTAAACACCTTAACTCCTCTCTAAGGTTTTTTGATTCTAGAATTTCCATGGTTTTTGACATGGGGATAGACTTAATTCCCCCTCCTACCACAGTAGCAACATGGAAAAATAGATTGACTTTGATTTGGCCTATAACATGCCCATAAAGAGCTTAAGAAGCCCACAGACTCCTACAACCATGGAAAGATATCAATCTGATTTTCAGACTCTTATAACACAGTCGTTTTCCACCCAATTCGCCTGAAATTTGGTTACACGTTCAGCTCTTCAGCCAAGAAATCCTCCCTGACAAATGTCACAATGATAGGATCAATCATCTCCGTTTTAAAACAAGTACACTTCTGGTGATTTTAACACACAGTGCGATTCACCTTAACTACAGAGCCACTCCCGCAGCTCTGTAGTATAGGGGAACTTCAGAATGGAATTAGCTACCGTGCTAAAAGGGCCAGCAAATGTTCTATGCACCATCTGGTCTCTCTAAATTCCTAGCACCCTACACAAGGTGACTGTCACCCTCAGTGAGGACAATGTGGGTGTAAACTAATGTGATGACATTAACCAACCACAGAAGGTTTTTTTGTGTGTGTAGTTGGGTGATTCGGGGGAGTGGCCGCTGGCCACCCACCATCCTGTGAAGTCTCAGGAGCGGGCTACCTACCACACTCAGCACACTCAGGGATGGGGCTGTGGAGAACCAGCGAGGACTTCTCCCAAGCCAGCTCCCTGTAGTGCAATTCCTGAGCAGCAGTAGCAACAGCACCAGCACAGAGAGTACTGCAACGGGGAGGCAGCTCACGAGACGTCAGAGACAGATGTTGTGGTGCTGAGTCCCTGCCTCTGACTCTCCAAACTGGAGCACAAAAAGCAGCAGGGAGAGGACGAAGAAGCTACAACAGGAAAAGACCTGATCGGAGGTCCTCTCCTGCCCCAGCAACCAACTCCCTCCCGTGCTCCTCTTCCACATGGTTGCCAGATGTACCCAAGATACACCTCAGTCTCCACCTTGCCAGAGATTACACTTACAAACCAATGTGACAGTACCCATGCCTGTTTGCCAACTCCCTGTATGTAGTTTTCAGCCGATGAGAAATGGCCGTCCAAGCAAATACTATCTTAGTAGTATTAAATTTTTTTAGAGAAATTAAATCTGGCTAGGCGATCAGTGCCTAATCACCATGTCACCTAGAAGGGGTATGCACACAAACACGTGCACCCACATAGAAACGTATACCCACAACCACCCATACACAATAGTCACCCATCCACACTATCTGCAAGCTGGTTGAATGTGGTAATATTCTAAAGTTGTCATTTCAAGACCCTTCATCGCTTAACTTTAACCTATAAGCTTATACTCAGGAGGAACAGTTCTTTTGTTTCTCAACCACTGATGACATCAGCAGTGTGATAAAAGTTAGGCTTCGGCATCCTCATGTGGACTGAGCCTGTGGTTGAAATAAAGGTCACCTTAAGTCTGCCCACCACTTAACCATAGGACTGACTGTGGGAAAGCAGAACTGAATGACGACAGTAACCTCCACAGATTAAAAATTAAACTCCACTTTGATTATCTCCCTTTATTTTAGAATTAGATATTTATCTTACAGTGTCAAAAAAAACAGACACTTGGACCCTGCAGATAAGAAATAAATAAAACAGAGTTCTCTAAGACCCGGAAACAACCAATTTTTGTAGCAATGCCAGAGGTTCAGGTTTTGTTCCTCTTTTCTGTATTGTAACGTCATTCGCTTTTGTCACATCCACACAGTCTAGACCAGGGTTGGCCACGGGGTAGATCACAAGCTAATCTCTGGCAGATCACAGCAGAGCGGTGGCCACAGATGCATTTACATGAGGGGCACCAACCGACCATGCCCCAGCTGAATCAGCTGCTGTGTCTCTGTCGCGCCTGCCCCCGGACTCCCTTCACTGCTGCTTCTGCCAACCGGGTGAAGGCAGAGTGCTTAGCCAGTACTAATGGGAGCGTCAACAGCTTTCAGAGTAAACGAAAGACAGCCTGTATCAGAAACAGACCTTCTTGTGATGGAAAAGAGAAATATTTCAGATGGGGAAACGTATGCAGCTTTAATACTCTGTCACCTTAAAATAATCTACTCAGACAAGGAAGTGAAATAAAAGCAAACCTAGAAGTCTGGCTAACTTTCCTCCAGATTACCATGAAAATGACCTATCAGTCTGATGTGTCAGCTAAGGGGGAAAAAAAAGAAAAAAAGGCTGTGTTTTTCCAGGGATCATTATGCCAATTAAACAATAACTTCTTATCAGAAAACATTTGATAAGGTCCCTCATGAGAGACTCCCGAGAAGGTTAAAAAGTCATGGAATAGGAGGTAGTGTCTTACTATGGATCAGAAACTGGTTAAAAGATAGAAAGCAAAGGGTAGGACTAAATGGTCAGTTTTCACAATGGAGAGATGTAAAAAAAAAAGTGATGTGCCTCAGGGATCTGTATTGTGACCGGTAATGTTTAATGTATTCATTAATGATGTGGAAAAGGGCGTTAAGAGTGAGGTGATCAAATTTGCAGACAACACCAAGCTATTCAAGGTAGTTCAAACACAAGCAGACTGTGAGGAACTGCAACGGGATCTTATGAGACTGGGTGCCTGGGCATCTAAATGGCAAATGAGATTTAATGTGGACAAGTGCAAAGTGATGCACATAGGGAATAATAATCCAAACCATGCGTACACAATGCTGGGTACTAAGCTAGGAGTTACCACTCAGGAAAAGGATCTGGGGGTGGTTGTGGACAATACAATGAAATCCACAGCGCAGTGCGCAGCAGCAGTCAAAAAAGCAAACAGAATGTTAGGAATTATTCGGAAGGGGATAGAGAATAAAACTGAGGATGTCATAATGCCTCTATACAAATCAATGGTGCGACCGCACCTCGAATATTGTGTGCAGTTCTGGTCGCCCCATCTCAAAAAAGACATAGCTGAACTAGAAAAGGTACAGAGAAGGGCAACAAAAATGATCAAGGGCATGGAAGGGCTCCCGTATGAGGAGAGGCTTGGTAGGTTGGGGCTCTTCAGTTTGGAGAAGAGACGACTGAGAGGAGATATGATAGAGGTCTATAAAATCATGAGTGGGGTGGAACTAACAAACAAGGAGCAGTTATTTACCCTCTCAGCTAGTACTAGAACTAGGGGACACTCCATGAAACTCATGGGTGGCAAGTTTAAAATTGGGTTGTGGAATCTATTGCCAGAGGCTGTGGTAAGGGCCAGTACGATAGCGGAGTTTAAAAAGGTTTGGACAAGTTTCTGGAAGACAGGTCCATTAGGGACAGGATATGGGAACATGATGGGAGCTTGGAAAAAAACAACAGGAAATGGATCCCCCATTGTGACCTGTTGGGTGCTTCTCCCAAGCCACCATGATTGGCCACTGTCGGAGACAGGATGCTGGGCTAGATGGACCATTGGTCTGACCCAGTATGGCACTTCTTATGTTCTTATGCTCACAAAAACACACGTAGCAGCAACACCCTGGCCTGTGCCACTGAGTACAAAGACTGAGTACCAGGGGTGTAGACTTTCCAATTTCTTGGGGGTCGGGGGAGCTGGCGTGGAGCAAAACCCAGGGGGCAGAGTCAAACCAGACATCTATGTCAACCCCACAGTAGGCAGAGCCAACCCCAAAATTACACACTTACATGATCAAACTAGGCAACCCAAAATGTGAGTCCCCCCCCCCATATGCCCCCAGCCCCCCACATGCCCCCAGCAGCCCCTTCCCCCAAAACCCTCCCCCCTGCCTGGCCCCAGTCCCTTCTCCCTGCAAAGATCCCCAGGCAGTACTTAGAGGATTAGGTCCCACGCTCACATTCCTCTCTCGGGGTTTAGCTCCAATTGTCTTTATTCATCAAGCCCTTTCAGAACCCCCACTTAGCCGAGGCAACACCCCTCTGAGCAGCCTCCTTCCACTGAGCTTGACCCAGGCTTTTTTCCTGGGCTGGTTGTTGCCACGCCCTAAACCCAGCTGCCTTCAATAAGCCCTACATCTTTTCTATTGTAACACCGGCAGCCCCCGCTAGTCCCTGCACCCAGCTAGCGCTAGCGGCTCTTCTTTAAGGGCCCTTGGCCCCACAATGACTCTGCCCTGCTACAACGCACCATGCATTCACGTGCTATCACCTACATTGCAAATGCAAAACCCTACTACAGCTCACGGTATGGCAGGAGTAGGCCATACAAATTAGCGACTCCATCATTATTATTGAATTAGTGAATTTATCTAATGTCACCAATGTGCCTGGTACTCACCAGTCCTAATTAAAAGACAGGTCCCTGCCCTGGGGGTTTACTTTAAAAAGGGATGCGAATTAATCAAGGATTAATCGACATCTAAGCTGAGAAACCACCAGACCTCCCAATACTCCCTACTTATTTCTGGTGCAGAACGCGGCAGCCTGGCTCTCTTCAGGGACACGTTGCACCTGTCCTTTACAGTCTCCGTTGGCTCCCTATAACTCTCCAGGCACAATTCAAGGTGTCAGTTTTGACCTTTAAAGCCCTGAATGGCCAGAGCCCACGTACCTGAAAGCCCGCTTTTCCTACCGTGCTCCATCGTGACCCGGGAGCGGTCTCTCGCAGGGACCACCTGCCAGCGCCGTCCATACGACAAGGGCCCGCAGAGAGGGGTTCCCCATCGCTGCCCCTCGTATTGTGGAACTCCCTTCCCCCGGAGATCTGCCAGAGCCTGAAGCTGAGGCTATTCCGGAGGCAGTGGCAAACTTGACTTTTGGGGAAAGCGTTTGGCGAGCAGCAAGAGGAGTGGGTGAATTTAGGGGTGAAGGTGGAGTTTCTAAAGGGGACTTTGTTTTTATTTTGTGTGGGTTTTTTATGATGTACGTCATCCGGAGGCTTAAGGAAAGGCCAGGGTAGAAATTTAAATTAATTAATTAAAATACTTAGGAGGAATAATCCCTCTTTTGGTGCTGAACACCAAGAACAGCTGTGTGTGAGTGTGAGTGTGAGTGAGGGAATGCAGCCCTCTGTGTGTTGTGTGCGTGAACACACATATCTGCAGGTGGTGATGCTACAACAAACAGTAAAGAACCCTGGTATCGGTGAATTGCAGAGCACCGGGTTGGGGACTCTACGCCCGTGCCGTATCTCATATGGTGCCCTGGGCGTAGTTCTGACTCCAGCTGCCTGCGGAAGCAGGCCAAGTTCCCAAATGACAAAGCCCTCGAAAGATCAAACATAAGCCCCTATCCAAACACAGACCATGGCTACAGATGACAGTTGTTGGGGTTATTCTCCCCAGGACCAGAACAATAGCCTACAAAATTTGAGAGATGCTCAGACTGCGATACCCACCATTAAAAAGCTGAGAGAGAGAAATTGGCCAAGAAGGCAGGCAGGGAAATCACCCTACACACATGCCCATAGCCCCTGCTCTCACCAGGAGGTCGGAGCACTAGTACCCCCCCACTCCCAGGTCTCAATGCCCGTACCCCCCCTTACTGGGAGGTCGGGGCACAACCCTTCTTCCCCCCTTCCCATACCCCCCCCAACCAGGAGGTTGTGGCACTACCCCCTACCCTCAACCCCCCCATGCCCGTAAACTACAACCCTTCCACCCCCTATCCGCCCCCCTCACCAGGAGGTTGTGGGACTACCTTCCCCATCCCCAACCCCCACATGCCCCTAATCCCCCTCACTTGGGGGGGGGGG
>QEPC01013355.1:2555144-2574150 GCA_003113815.1 Sphenodon punctatus | reverse complement strand
GCAGGTTTACAATCATGTGATATGGGGAGAATACAATCAGAATGCAGCACAAGTCAGTGTACACAGTTACTAAGATAAAAACAGGTTTACATGGCCAGGTGAGATTACAATAAAAATGCAACATGCGAAGTAGTTGACAAACTCCTCACAGTGGGCCTGGGACAAGTCCCCGTCCAGGCGGAGGGAGACTGGACTGACCAGCCCCCGCACCACCCGGAACAGCTCCGCCGGGCGTGACTTCGCAGACGCTATGAGGACAGCAAGGAACTCCTTCCTTGCCGTCCTCACAGCCTCAACATAGGACCGCAAATGGGCCCTATGGAGAAGACGGTCGGAGTCAGATCGAGTCCGATGCCAGCGTCGCTCTAGCCTCCTGCCTACACGCTTCATACACTGGGATCAACCCTGCTATCAGATACAGCAGCCAAATGGCAGATCATGATCTACTTGTGGATCACAAACTAGTCTCAAGTAGATCACGGTAGGGTGAGGGGGTGACCAGCCTCCCAGACATCACCTGGGGGGGAAACAGAGCAGGACGGACACCCCGGAGAGTGTCTACTGGGAGGAAACAAGCTAGGAAAATTCCTCCAGTGCGGCAGGGAAGGATCTCTCTAAAGGGGAGCACATCTCCCCACTCTTGAGACCGGTTGCTGAGGTGCTGTAGTGCTGGAGGCCAGTGGAAGGGGTCCCGGTTATTCCTGGGAGAATTCCTAGTAGTTCACCAGAAGTTGACGCCTGCGGTAAGTGGATCATGTGCACCATAAGACTGTCTGGCTACCCCTGAGATTAATCCTGCTATCAGCCCACTGGCATCATATAGAGTCATGTATTTTGGGGACAGGCATGCAGCATCCTGGGATACCTAGCAGAGGCCACGGCGGTAATATTTAAAGCAGGGGAGGAGGGAACATGAGAAAAGTTAAAAACTGCAATTCCAGTCTCCTACAGCAGCAGGAATTTGAAGAGGTTGGAGAAAAGGCTCATGCAAATGCAGCTGATCTCTTTTATTAGACCAACTTCTGCAGGTGAGAATATGCCAGCACTTGAGCTTTACAGGGCCCATCCTCAGGCATGTAAAGAAGTCAGAACTATAGACTGAGCTACAGAACAAGAACAGGTAGATGTATGGGCGGGCGGGGAAATCAGTTGGGACTGGTAGCTGTTGCTAGCATACTTTCACCCACAGAAGTCAAGTCAATAAAAGATATTATCTAAATATCTGGCTGAAATCCACA
The DNA here is from genome assembly GCA_003113815.1 of Sphenodon punctatus. Taxonomy (NCBI): domain Eukaryota; kingdom Metazoa; phylum Chordata; class Lepidosauria; order Sphenodontia; family Sphenodontidae; genus Sphenodon; species Sphenodon punctatus. The sequence goes on along the minus strand of QEPC01013355.1, from coordinate 2,572,912 downwards.
ACCCAGAATAGCCCCATTGAAGCCCTGTGGGAAAGAGCATGCTAGGATGTTTGCTGTAGCAGGATTTGGCATTTTGGAACATCTGATACTGCCCAATGATCAGCGACAGGCACTCCAAATGGCCAAACATTCATATATTATTCTATTAATAGTATTAGTGTTATTTCCTTAATCTAGTGATTTCAGTGTGCGAAGTGATTCACAATCCTTATCTAGTTCATCCTCACAGCAACCCCGTGAGGTAGGTCGTTATTATTCCCATTTTACAGATGGGTAACTGAGGATAAGAAAGAGTGACTTGCCCAAGGCCACCCAATGAGTACCTGGCTAGAAGATGGCATTTCAGCCCCAGTTTCCTAGTTCCAAGGCCTGGCAACACCTTATCCACTAGGCTACACTTGCTCTCAACCTACCTCTTCTGCCATGATTGTACAGCACCTGGTACATTGCTGCTGTAATAATAATAATAATAATAATAATAATAATTAATACATTTGTTTTCCTTTTTTAAACTCACAATTTTCCTCTAAGGCTCAGGGCAGTTTACAAACTAAGAACTGTACAAAAAGTACATTAAAATATATTTAAAATACCCTAAGAACCCCACCCTAGTCCCCTAAAATCCTCCCACCCAATCCCTATCCCTGTCCACCAAATGTTTGGCCAAGAAGGAAGGCCTTACATTGCCTCTAGAATATACCAAGGCTTGGGTTCTGACAAGCCTCAAGGGGAAGGAAGTTCCACAACATGGAATAAAACACAATAAAAGAATGCAAAATCCAGTCTATAGTTCTGACTTCTCCTGCAGGGAGTCAGAGTGTGTACTGAGAGAACTTGTAAGCAGAGCTTGGTAGGCAGAGCTGCCAGAAGGAAACACTCTGCCTGAGACCAATAGATCAACCCTCCTGTGCAGAGTTCAAGTATGTTGTAAGTAAACTGCTTTCCTACAGAAACTATAGCTGCTGGTGGTGTTCTTGGGAACTATAAATTACACAATGCTCTCTACATGGGAGACATGACTCCCTACATAGGGGGTCACATTGTTGATTTAAGAGGTAAAGTTCCCCCTCACTTCTGCAGGAGACTCTGACCTGCAGAGCCAGTGGGGAAAGGTCCCCACCCTTGGCCTAAGGTATGAGCAAACATAACATTTGCCATTGATTCAGGTGATGGACATGCAGCAGGTCATTACATTTGTACAGGTACTGCTATGTATTTACTACCTGCTTGCTACTAGATTGCTCTTCACAGGTGCCCGCTCTTGCAGGCATACTTCAGGAGCAATCCAGGGGTAAGTAGCAGTTTTCACCCCGCCAGATTGGTCCTTACCCTGCCAGAACGTGAGGGGCTTTGGTGGGGTGAAAAGAGCCCCATCAGACCCTGCTTCACCCTGGCAGAGCCTGAGGAACTGTGATGCGAGAGGCAGAGACAACGTTGCTCAGATAATCTCTTTTATTGAACCAACTTCTGTTGGTGAGAGGGAGCGAGCTTTCCTGGCTACACAGAACTCTTCCTCAGGCACAGTCGGAAATATCTACAATGAGTAAATGTAGGAGAGGTCTGTATGAGGAGACACGGAATGACATGGGTGGGAGTGGATAAGGCAAGGTAACTGTCGTTTGGATAAGGGAAAAGAGCGAGACAGATGCCAGACATTTAAAAGCAGAGCTGTAAGCAAATATATGGGTTCAGGGGCAGAGCAGGAACTCTGATGTGGTAACGCAGGGGTCTTGTGGGCATCTAGCATCTTGCACGATCCTTGGCAGACTCCACTTGATCTTGCCAGAGTCTCCGAGGAGTGAAGTGGGGTCTGGTGGGGCTCAGAGTAGCAGAGGGAAGCAGCCCAGTACAGCAGGAATAAAGCGTCCTCCTTCGGCTGGTCAGAACCCCACTGGCTTTGGTGGGGTGAAGGATGCCTAGTTCCGCTTCTCTCCTATCTCAAAAAAGATACAGTAGAACTGGCAAAGGTGCAGAGGAGGGCAACACAAATGACCGCGGGTCTGGAACAGCTTCCGTAGAAGGAGAAGTCTGGTCGATGAGGGCGCTACATCTTGTAAAAGAGACAACGGAGAGGGGGTAGGATAGACATTTAAAATCACACCTGGCGTGGAACAAGTCAATAGAGAGTGATTATTTACCCTTTCAAATGATACTAGAACTAGGGGACACGCTATGAAACCCACCAGCAGCAGACTTAGAACAAACAAAAAGAAATACTACTTTTTGCATTCCGCCTTCCGTTACCTCGGGGGACTTGTTGGCAGAGGATGTTGTGACGGCTAGTTGCATTGCTGGGTTTTTAAAAGGGCCTTTTTGAATGAGACACGCCCACTCCTGCCCACCCAGTGGACACGGTTGGGTGCGTCTCGTGTGAAAGCGACGGTGGCCATGCGCGCACACTCCTGCGAAACCCACACCACCACCCATCGGCCCCGCACGGGGCAACCGGCGGAAAGGCAGGCTGCTCTGAACGGGGGCATGGGTGGGGGATGCGTGCGCGCCCATGTGCGTTCACCCCGACCCTGTACCACCCCCACAGGGCACGACCACAGAGCCCCTCCCTCGCAGCAGCGACCCATTTTAAAAAGGCCAGGGACTGGATACGTTCTTGGAGAATAGGTCCATAAATGGGTATTAATCAAGATGGTCAGGGGGCATAACCTCTGATTGTTGAGGGTTAGGAGTCAAGAGCAAGGAATGGATCACTCCATTATGACCTTTTGTGTACTTAGGTGGTCACTGTCGGAGACAGGGCCCTGGACTGGCTGGGTCATCGGTCTGACCCCGTATGGCATTTTCTCTGTTCTTATGACACACGTCCTAGGAGTTGCAGAGAATCCTGGGGACACTGCCACTGCTTCTACCATTCCTGGGGACCACCCCCCTAGCTACTGAGTAGCTGCATTGCTCAAACACAAGTGCATCCCCCAAATAGCGTGCCGGTTATACATCACCAACCCCACAGGGCTGGGATGGACTCTCCTGTAGCTGGTTCTAATTGTTTTGCTACCCCTAGAGCAGTATCAGGAATGCAACTCCCTGCTCTGTTAAAGGCTGTTTTTGAAATTTGGCAGGAAAACCAGAAACCTGGAAGGGCCTGCCCTCTTGTCTTGGCATGTATGGAACCACCCCATTCTTCCTGTGGCCGCGAGACATGACAGGGCATGCACTGTGTGAGATAACATGGCTAGGGCAGAGGAAGCGAGACTGAATGTATCGGAAATGCAAGAATAACTGGTGATAAAACAATAGGGCCAAAATCCTGGCGAATGAGTATCATGCACACAATCTGAAAATGGCAGGATTACCTAAGAATTCATGCTTTGTTTATATCGCTCTTTTCACTCCTGTGCAGATGGGGGAAACTGAGGCCAAGAGAGAATCTTGCCCGATGCCTCCCAGTGAGTTCACAACTACAACAGGATTTGAACTCTGGGTTCTTAGGTCCAAGTCCACCACCGTGTCCACCAGGTCCCTCTGGCTCACCTGGAATGAAGGACGCCACAGCAGGTGGTCTGAAGGATTCCCGCACAGAGCTCTGCATCTCTTCGGAATGGAGGGGAATCAAATTATGAGGAAACTGGTGAGAGTCAGTCTCTTGCCTAGCAGCCCCAAGGTAGGGGGGAGTTGAATTGGCTGTTCTGGTTCTGTGAACATTTTCCGCGAAATTGGAATGGCAATCAAAATTTTGATCAGAATTCCAGTCAAATGACATTCAATCGACTGAAATGTTTGTCGCATGGAATTAAAATCAAATGATCCAGTTTGTTGTACGGTGGCCGCCATTTTGTGCGTGCACAGTACGGCCATAGGCCGTTTTGCCCACATGGAAAACAGGTGACATTTTGTTTCAATCAATTCGAGCAAAACAGAAATGGAACATCTGTTCGTTGCATGTTTCGCTGGAATAGATCGAATGACCAGATTCTATTGGAAACAGAATCCGGTCAAAAACGAGGAGGCTTCTGCTCCAAGGCCTTAGTCAACTTGGAGCCTGTTGACAGTGTGGCCTTCCCATCAAACCACAGCGTTAGAAACCCGTCTCCTTTCTTGCCATTTTATTTTCACCCTAAGTGCTCCTGATTTTTCTGATTTGTGCAAAGAGAAACAGCTGTCAAGCACAACCCAGCACCCTTGGAACGGCTGCAGCAGCCTACCACAGGAGGCATGCCCAGGGCCTGTCCTTCCGCTCTTGCCCCAAATCAGTCAAATACAGACTTGTCCACACAAGCACTTTGTTTGGGGTAAGTACCTCTTACCTCACTTTAACTTCCTCTGCATTACCATGAGCTGCAGTTAATGAGAGGTTTGAGTAGGGTGGCCACCTACTCTAAGGTTAGAGGTTAGAGTAGGTTTGGGGGTTTACTAATTTTGATTTATTTATTTATTTTTTAAAATCAGGTCGGGTCGGGGGGGGCAGCAGGAGTGAGGAAGAGGCAGAGGCCCCGCCTCGCCTACACTCCATGCCCCCCCGCCCTCTGTTGCCTGGCACAGTCTCAGCCAGAGGAAATGACGGAGAGAGAGAGGCAGAGACCCCGCCTCTCCCTCACACCGCTGCCCCACTCTGCTGCCTGTGTGGCTGTTTTGGCCAGGGGAAATGAGGGGGAGAGAGGCAGAGGCCCGGCTCTCCTACACTCCGTGCCCCCCCCCTCCGCTGCCTGGCACAGTCTCGGACAGCGGAAATGAGGGAGAGCGAGGCAGAGGCCCCGCCTCTCCTACACTCCGTGCCCCCCCCCTCCGCTGCCTGGCACAGTCTCGGACAGGGGAAATTAAGGAGAGAGAGGCAGAGGCCCCGCCTCTCCTACACTCCGTGCCCCCCCCCTCCGCTGCCTGGCACAGTCTCGGACAGGGTAAATGAGGGAGAGAGAGGCAGAGGCACCGCCTCTCCCTCACGCCACTGGCCCCCTCCACTGCCTGCCTGGCTGTTTTGGCCAGGGGAAATGAGGGAGAGGCGGATCCTCTGTCTCTCTCTCTCCCTCATTTCCCCTGGCCGAGAGACTGTGCCAGGCAGTGGAGGGGCCGAGCCCGGAGCGGGGCCCAGGCCGGAGGCAGAGGCGGCAGTGGCGGCACCGGCAGCGTATCAGGTAAGTGATCTGGTCGGAATCTGTATGGCTGCTCTGCTTGGGAATGGGCGGAGGGGAGTGCCCCTCCACCCATCCCCGAGCCCAGGCCTGGGTAACACGCTGCCGGGGAATACCGCCTGAGCTGGGGAGTGCCCCTAGGCCCACTGCCTACCGGCGGCTTCGGCAGCAGCCAAAGTTATGGGACTCCGCATTTCTTCCTCGCCCCGGGCCCCGCTTAGGGTAAGGCCGGTCCTGCAATCGGGTGATGTCCTTCTGTGCCCTTCGGGTGGGGTAGGAGCAGGCAGAGCCATGTGGGGAACGGGGGGAGGAGCTCTTCTGCCCTATTCCAAAATGGCCACCCCTCTTTTCTGATCACGGTGACCTCATGGTGTTTAGAAAAGAAGTAGGGGGCTCCGTCTGAAATGGGGCAGGAAAGGCCCTTTGTCCCACCCCTTTCCAAGCCCCCATGACATCACGATGCTTTAAAAGGGTGTGGCCACATTGAGGAGGGACATAACCACCCCCTGCCCCAAATTCCACTGTCACCCTTGGTTTCTTTCCACTTCAACATCCTAGCTAGCCCAGAGATTTATCATGATTGTTGTTATTAAACATTTATATAGCACCAACAGCGTACCTGGCACTTTACGATTGTTAGAGACAGGTCCCTGCCAGTGGGCTTACAGTCTAAGATGGGAACACAGGGAAAGACAGACACACACACATTCCCATTTATTACAGATAGGGAACTGAGGCTGAGACTTGCCCAAGGCCAAGCAGTGAGTTCATGACTAGGGCAAAATTTGAACCCTGGCTTCCCAGTTCAGCACCTTCTCCACTACACCACCCTGGCGCTCTACTAAAAAGCATCGCACTGAGAATCCAGATATTATCCTGCTTTGGTGGTTTCAGTCTAGCCTTCAGGCTAATTTTATTGCATCATGTTAGATGGAAATTATTTTCACTCTCCATCATTATTATTTTTTAATGCTCTTTAGTCTTTCCCCAAATAAAAACTGCAAAAAGCTGCAGCTGAGGAGGCGCTGAGGGGGGCGGGGGGGGGGAGGAGCTTGTTGGGAGCTCCTGGGCGTGGTGTTGGTCATTACCAGAACGGGGACAAAAAAACGCAAAGCACGCAAATCTCTTCTGCGCTTCTGATGAAAGAGAGGAAGTGAGCTAGGCATGTCTCCAGTCAAATCCCAATAAATAGCAATTATGTAAGAGGTTGCTCAATGCCTGAGTGAGGTTAGAAAGAAGGGAAACTACCTGCAACAACGTATATTTATTTTATTTATTTATTCAGATTTATAGCCCGCCCTTCCCATTAAGACTCAGGGAAGCTTACAACATATAAAACTATCTTTAAAAATCCCCTTAACCACCCCCACCCTTTCCTTCCCCATCCCCCGGCCAATGATTTTTCATTGATTGAAAATTGGGCTAAAGAGAAATGCCGAAAGGCAGACAGGGGTTGGGGTGAGCGTTCTAAAAGATTTGTATATATATATATTTTGTAATCATCTTGGGGACTTTTTAATACATTATCTGCCGCCCTGAGTCTTTTGAGAGAAGGTTGGTAATAGAAATCCATCAATAAATATACTTTTCTGGATCTGGTATTGTCCATGACCTAAAGCAAAGAGCAAATTATGGACAGCAAATAAAGCTCTACAGACCCAGCAAAGAGTTTTGGAAGGAGCTATGTGCTGTGACACGTTCCCCTGACCCACTGTCAAATAGTAAACTCATTTGTTAAGATCAAAGACACTTTTGATGATGAAGAACCCTAATCCACTTGCCCCATCTCTCCCACAAAAAAATCTCCATTTTAAATAAGCGGTAATCTATCCCAAACCTAACCTTCCTGCAACCCCAGTCCTCCAGCAAGCTGCCTGTCACTGGAGGAGGCCTTTCTGTTAGGGAACTCCCTTTCCCTGCCGGTTCACTTGAGCGTCTGAGGTGGTGTAAGACTTTTTTGTTTGCAAAGGCATTTGGTTTGTGGGGGGTTGTAGGTTTTAGGGGGAGGGGGGCGTTTTGTACTAGTTTTAATGTTTTTATGGTTTGTGAGCTTCCCGGAACCTCTGGAAAGGGTGGCATATACATTTAAACAAATAAGTAAATAAATAATGAATGTCAGAGGGGGCAGGGCTACCCCAGGTGGAAAAAGCCTCAGTCCCTGCAGATCCAGAAGCTCCTTGAGTCCCTCTGCAAAATGGTGACTTCGGCTGGGGACCCCCTCCTAACAGAGGAATGGCTTTACAAACACACAGTGGGCATTTTTACACACATGTTAAAGTTCCAGATTTTTCATTCTTCTGGGTTTACAAGTCCACAAGTAAGTTCCGGATGCATTCTTCACACACACACTGCCCTGAGGCAGTTTCTGGATGCATTCTTCACATGCACACTGCCCTGAGGTAGCCTAAAATAGCCGCAGCTGTAGACATGAGGGGCTGCCATGGAAACCAAGTGACCACAGCTGCCTGGAGCAAAGCAGTTTACCAGGAGAACCTTTTACACACAAAGATTCTGGGAGAAGTTCTACGCAGAAGTACAAAGATCCGGATGTTTAAGATCTTGGGTGAGTGATTTAGACACACAGAAAGTTCAGGATGTAACAGCAAGCATGCAGGAGAAACGTGTGTGTAAAAACACCCAATGACTCACCCTTTAGAAAAAAGAAAGTGTTACCATAACTATTTTGTTTGTCTGTTTGTTTATTTCAAAGTATAAAGTAACATGCCTTTCAGAGACTGGTGCTCTCTGCACTGCAGTCCCGTATGTTAAGAATGTAAGAAGTACCATCCTGTGTCAGGCCAATGGTCCATCCAGCCTAGCATCCTGTCTCCGACAGCGGTCACCTTCGTTCACTTCAGAGAATCTCGGTGGCTGCTCTGCAATTATGGAATGCTCCCTGCTTGGAGATCCATCTAAGCCCAAGCCTGCTCACCTTTCGGAAGAGATGTAAGACCTTTTGGTTTGGCAGGCTGAGGTAGGGTTGGGTGGGATGGGGTGGGGTGAGGTGGAGGAGTTAGGGAGAGGGTGGGGCTTTGGGTGTGTGTGTGTTAAAATTGCTTCTATACGTTTAATACATGTTTCTATATACTTTACGTTTATATATCTTTTATATTTTTGTTGGCCACCCTGAGCCTTTGAGGGAAGGGCAGGGTAAAAATTGAATGGATAAATGAATAATAATGGGGCAATCTGTTCCCTGCTGTTCACTCTCAGCTCCCACAGTCAGAAGCTACATCTCCCAACAATTTATGAGTTCATCCTCGAAGAATATAACCTATCTTCTGAATTGCTGCGGGCCCTCTATAAAGCTGGGCCTCTCTGTGTTAAAGGCTCTGCAGTCCCAGATTTTACCCTAGTGCTTCTCATGTTTGTCAGGATGTGGAGGTGTCCTGCACGTAGGTAGAAAGTCATGTCTGGATTGGCACCAAGAGTCATGTCAGGATCAGGGCCAGGGAACCAAAAAGTGAGGGTCAGTCCTCCAGAGTGTGGGCTAGGAGTGAAGGCAAGGATAACAGAGTTGGGTCTAGGGCAAGGGGACCAGGTACTAAGGTCAAGATGTGATCCGGAGTTGAGGTCAGAATGGAAGTGATGGCTTGGAGAGGAAAGGTCTAGGGAAGCCTAGAAGGGGAACCAGACTGTGGGTGGGGGAACCAAAGAACAAGAGGTGAGGCAAGGAAGTCTAGGGGACAAGGAATACAGGCCTTGCTCTAGCACTCTGGGGGATGCCGGCTGGGATCGGACACATTCTTCTTGTCATTTCAAGTTCATTCATAGACCTTCTGGATCCTTGAGGGACCCCCCAACACACATGGGGGTCCTCTGCAGTTGTACCATCTGCACTTGCTTGGTTGGATCCGTCATTGGCCAACTAGGTTTTGTAGGAATCGTGACTCATTGCAGTCAGTGGTTTTCGTATGCTTGCTGATGAGGGCCTGAATGGAAGGTTAGTGTCCTGAACATGCTGTATATCAGTTTCTGATTCTTTTCCCTGAATACACAGCTCTAAATCTTGCAGGGAGCTTTCAACAAAAGGGGGTAGGGGGCATAGCTCAAGTGGTAAGAGCATGTGCCTTGTATGCATAAGGCCCCAGGTTCAATCCCCAGCATCTCCACCTCAGGATACCTGGGGGAGGCCCCCACTGGGGGCTTGGAGGAGTCTCAGGTAGCACGCTGGGATGACCTCTGCTGAAGAGCTGGATTTGAAACCCCTACTGCCATGTCAGGTTGTGACAATACTAGGCTAAGATGGACCATTGGTCTGACTCTGTTAGGCAGTTTAGTTACTAACAAGACAACAAAACTGCTTCCATTGCAAGTGCCTCTGCAAGGAGAAGGTAACAACACTTTCCCTTTCCAGGAAAAAACCCCATTCTCTTGCACAGAATGTTTCCTTCTCCAATATGCATCAAGGCCTAGTAAAGCCTGGGGGTGGATTGCAAAGTTAGCAGCAGTCCCAGTTCCTGTCACATTAACTGGGCTACAATTAGCCACTAACAGCAGGGTACTGTGGAGATCTATAATTGCCTTTGAACAGGTTCTGATGAACCATAATATCAGTTCAGTCAGCTGTCAGCTTGCTTGTACATCGGAATCATTTGCTCATCAAGTGAGTTAAACAGACAGTGCTCTTGTGCAGGAGCTGAAGCATGAACCCTGGAAAAATTAGGAGTAAGTTTCTGTATCTCTTTCTTTGCATGTCTCTACACATAACGCATTCCAGCTGCCGAAGACAGGGGCAAGCATCATGTTTGCTTATGCAAACTGGGGAGGGAACAGGGGTTTGCTGAGGCTTAAACCGTTTGTTCCCCCCAAGCAAATCCAGGGAATCTTTCAGCAAACGCACGGGAGAGTCAAACCCACACCATAGCACTGAAAAGCAGCAGGGCGTCGCCGTCAGGCATGCCGATTTCACCTGCTGACAGCGATGTCAGCCTCAATTTCAACAGTCAAGCACGTTTCCTTTGCAGCTCCCACTTTGCCAGTTATACCAGCTGGATGCCGGCGTCTGGTTAATTTCACCAATGGAGGGCCCATGTTCTTGGGCAGCCACCTACCCGGCCCACATCTGGCAGCCCACTAACAGACACACAGGCTAGGCACTGTCCCAAGCAGACCAGCGTCATGTCCGTTAACACCCTCTGTCCCGGCGGGGCTGCCTACCCCAGAGAGGAAAGGTCTGGGGAAGGCTAGAAGGAGAGCAAGGGAAGTCACTCCCAGGTTACAGTGCACAGGGCCTCTTCTATGAACCCTACACTTCATAAACCACTGTGACAGGGGTGCTAGCAGAATTATGTTTAGGTAGAAGGGGCCAGAGAAGCTGCTTTGCCCCACGCTTTCTGACATGGCCCTACCCCTTTCAGACACAACCATGCCCCTTTCCGAGCATAAGAACATAAGTCCAGTGGTCCATCTAGCCCAGCATCCTGTCTCCGACAGTGGCCAATCACGGTGGCTTGGGAGAAGCACCCAACAGGTCACAATGGGGGATCCATTCCCTGTTGTTTTCCCCCAGCTCCTGTCATGTTCCCTGATCCTGTCTGGCTAATAGCTGCTAATGGACCTATCTTCCAGAAACTTGTCCAAACCTCTTTTAAACTCAGCTATAGTACTGGCCCTTACCACAGCCTCTGGCAGTAGATTCCACAACCCAATTATACGCTGAGTGAAAAAATATTTTCTTTTATTTGTTTTAAACTTGCCACCCATGAGTTTCATGGAGTGTCCCCTAGTTCTAGTACTAGCTGAGAGGGTAAATAACTGCTCCTTGTTTATTAGTTCCACACCACTCATGATTTTATAGACCTCTATCATATCTCCTCTCAGTCGTCTCTTCTCCAAACTGAAGAGCCCCAACCTACCAAGCCTCTCCTCATACGGGAGCCCTTCCATGCCCTTGATCATTTTTGTTGCCCTTCTCTGTACCTTTTCTAGTTCAGCTATGTCTTTTTTGAGATGGGGCGACCAGAACTGCACACAATATTCGAGGTGCGGTCGCACCATTGATTTGTATAGAGGCATTATGACATCCTCAGTTTTATTCTCTATCCCCTTCCGAATAATTCCTAACATTCTGTTTGCTTTTTTGACTGCTGCTGCGCACTGCGCTGTGGATTTCATTGTATTGTCCACAACCACCCCCAGATCCTTTTCCTGAGTGGTAACTCCTAGCTTAGTACCCAGCATTGTGTACGCATGGTTTGGATTATTTTTCCTACGTGCATCACTTTGCACTTGTTCACATTAAATCTCATCTGCCATTTAGATGCCCAGGCACCCAGTCTCGTAAGATCCCGTTGCAGTTCTTCACCATCTGATCGTGTTTTAACTACCTTGAATAACTTGCTGTTGTCTGCAAATTTGATCACTTCACTCTTAACACCCTTTTCCAAATCATTAATGAATACATTAAACAGCTCCGGTCCCAATACAAGTCCCTGAGGCACGCCACTTTTTACATCTCTCCATTGTGAAAACTGACCATTTAGTCCTACTCTTTGCTTTCTATCTTTTAACCAGTTTCTGATCCATAGTAAGATCATGATGTCATGACACTTAGGACATGATCATGCCAGAAAGGGGCAGGACGATGGGAGCAACGAGCTGGATTCACAAGCAGAGTCCCATTCCAAGTGAACAGAAGTTGTTGCTTAGGGACTCAATAGGGAAAGAAGCTGTAACCTTGCCATACCCTATCCGCTTCAGGAGAGAAGGCTACGAATGACTTAATTAGTGGTAGGGAATCTCTCTATTGCCTAATTACAACCATGTAATCCATCATTATTTTAGAGATGCAGATGATGCAATCTTTATTTCCGCCTTCCTAAGAAAATTAATTTTGCATCCACTTGATGTCAATGTTAGGGTGGAGGGAGAGGGAGGGGTTGGCGTTGATTTGAATGCAAACAGACCAGCATCCAAGTTGCTCATCTTAATTTGCAGGCGGAAGCAGAACTCAGGGGGTTCCATTTGTAGAGGACTGGCATATCACATAGCACAACTTCAGAGACGGATGCAAAACACCTTCTACCAGATTAGAGAAAAAAGCCAACTACACAGCGGAATCTGCTTAAGTCAAGACTTATGACTGTCCTTAGTCCCGTCGCCATGCGGCCCTCCCCGGCACGGGTAGCAGCTCGTGGGGCAGCGTTTTTTGTCCCTCCCCCATGCCTGTTGCTAGGAAGGCTAGGGGAGGGGCACACGGCAGTGCAATGCGGCTCAGCGCGAAGTCTCGCGAGATGCGGGACTTCGCGGCCGCCATCTTGGATTTAGGCGTGAACGGTCATTCCGCGCCAGGCAGCATCGTGAGTGCAGTGTGTTGGCTCGCTGCACTTGAACAGCCACAGAACGTGGGGGGAGGGTGCTGAGTTGTGGCCATTGAGGCCATCTGCTGAAGGAGTGCCTTTGTGGGCTGAGGATAAGGCTGAGGAGCCGGCTGGCTCTCAGGGCAGGAGCCTGCAGGGGCGAACAAGGTAAACGAAGGCTCAGTCAGAGCCTCTGCAGAGTGGGTAGCTGAGCGCGAGGGAGCCAGCAAGGGAGCTCAGGAGCCTTTACAGTAGCCTGTACAGGGCAGGCAAGGTAAGGAAGGAACCAGGGTGAGCCCCTCCAGGGCTGCGTAGCAGGGTTCGGGGGAGCCAGCAAGAGAGCCTGCTAGCCTTGTGGCAGGTTTGCTTACATAGGGCAGGCAGGGACAGGGAGAGCCACATTGGTGACAAAGCCCTGAGCCGGGAGGTGAAGGGACAGGCCATGGCTAAGGGAGGCGGGGGGAAAAGGGGAAGGGCCCCGCCAGGAAGGCACTAACAAAAAGGGTAGAGGAGGTCCTTGAGGCCCTCCAAGTCCGGATGAGTGGCTGTGAAACCACCCGTACCAGCCTGGCAAATCAAGACCAGGCGCAGGGAGCCCCACAAGGGGGGTGTTTAGTAGTGGAAACAGAGGCTCCTGAGATAATTCAGTGCCGCGAGGCCACGGAAGCCACGGGAGGACATCTAGAGGGAGCACCCGAGGAGGAGGCTGGCAGCGCTGTTCCCCATGGGGTAACCAGCAATGCCCAGAGGGAAGCCCGCAACAAGGGAACCAGGGCTAGCATGAGAACAGTGCAGCCCACAGTGCGGTTCAGGGAAGAGCCTGACCGGGAGTCCGTGGCACTGGGAGAACAACCTCCCACGAGTGCACAGGGCCACGGGGAACTGGAGGCTCAGACCCCCTTAGGCCAAACTGGGCAGACCCCGGTGAGGCCTTCCCCTCCGCCCAGGCGAGGGGCAAGGCACCATTTGTCTCCGCCTAGGGACGAGGGAGAGGAACCTCCGGCCCAGCGGGCAAGAGGGGACCAGCTGGCGGCAGTCCTTGAGACCCTCAACGCATTCATGGCCCACTTCACGGCGCTTGAAGGAAAAGTGGCAGAGCTAGCTGAAGGGCGACAACAAGAGGCGAGGCAACATGCGCGGAATGAAGGGAGTCAAGCAAACGCTTCGGCACCCCAGGAAGCAAGGGCGGCGAGGCAAGGGGAGCAGTGAGTCCGGCCTCGCAAAGAACCGTTGGTGAATGAGGGTGCAGGCCCTAGCCGCGAGATGCAAGGTACGTGTACACAATGCCAGCAGTGCCAGTGTGGGAATAGAGAGAAGGCCGGGAACAAGGAGCTGTCCCCCCAGACAGACCCCCAAACAGCCACGCGGCTGGGGTGGGTCGGGTCATGGGTGCCNGGCAAGAGGGGACCAGCTGGCGGCAGTCCTTGAGACCCTCAACGCATTCATGGCCCACTTCACGGCGCTTGAAGGAAAAGTGGCAGAGCTAGCTGAAGGGCGACAACAAGAGGCGAGGCAACATGCGCGGAATGAAGGGAGTCAAGCAAACGCTTCGGCACCCCAGGAAGCAAGGGCGGCGAGGCAAGGGGAGCAGTGAGTCCGGCCTCGCAAAGAACCGTTGGTGAATGAGGGTGCAGGCCCTAGCCGCGAGATGCAAGGTACGTGTACACAATGCCAGCAGTGCCAGTGTGGGAATAGAGAGAAGGCCGGGAACAAGGAGCTGTCCCCCCAGACAGACCCCCAAACAGCCACGCGGCTGGGGTGGGTCGGGTCATGGGTGCCATGGCCTGACCAGAACACAGGAAGGGCGGAGGTGACCAGCCAGAATGCCCCGGGGGCAGTAGCGCAAAGGGAACTGGGTGCTGCAACGGGCATGCCGCGGGAAACTGCATGCACCACGTGCCAGCGAAAAGTCAATTCGACCACAATACCCCGCGAGCCTGGCACCTGGGCGGCGGTAGGGGCACCGGTAGGGGCACACTTGGCCCAACACACCAGGGAAAAAATCTGGAAGGGAGAGTACGTAGATGTATTCTCACTCTTATACACGGAACCGGTGCCGGATCCGAACTCGAATGAGAAAGAGAAGGACAAGGAAAGGTTCAAGCACCCAAAGGTGCAAAAGAACTGGACCAATTGGTCCGCCGCCTTTTCAGTGCTAATAGGTGTGATGATTCAGGTGGCCCCCGATCGGACCACTGAATTGATCAAATACCTAGGCATCGTGTGCAGAGCGTACGAGTCTGGGGGCATGGCTCTGTTATGATGAAGGTTTTAGAAAGAGGGCGGCGATTGCCCCGGGGATCAGATGGGACGTGTACGCAACCGATTTATGGCTTGAGTGCATGTCTAATGTGGTCGGGACACACAGGACCGACAGCGGACACACCCTAGCCAGAGGGGTGGTGGCCCCAATGAACAACCCCTTTCGTGAAGGAGGGCGCCGCAATAGTCAGAGGGGAACGACCTGTTGGGACTTCAATGGGTCGGGGGGTTGCGCCTGCTCTGTGTGCCATTTCCGGCACACTTGCTCCCACTGCGGAGGGGGACACCCAGGGGTTCAATGCAACAGTGTGGGGCACTTCCCGTGGGAAACAGCAAGGGAAACAAGGGAATGGGGGCAATCAGCCTCAAGGGGGAGGAAAGGGCCCCAACACCGGTCAATTATAGGGCGTTCCAGCGAGCCCTGGCGGGCTGCCCAATGACTGAGGAGGTGGAGTAAGTAGTGTAGGGATTCAGGGATGGCTTCGTCATCCAGGCCAAATTTGAGGCAACTAGAAGTTGGGTAAAGAACTTGCAATCAGTGGAAGGGAAGGAGAAATTGGTAGCCGCCAAGCTTCGAAAGGAGCTCAGGGAGAGCCGCATTGCGGGCCCCTTCGGCTCCTTACCCTTCCCTGATTTGCACGTATCGCCATTGGGCATTGTGCCCAAGAAGCAGGAAGGAGAGTTCCGGCTCATACACCACCTCTCTGACCCCAAAGGAAGATCAGTGAATAACGCCATCCCTCCCGAGCTGCGCTCTGTCCGATACGCATCATTCGATGCAGCGATAGAGATGGCAAAGGAGTGTGAAAAAAGGGCACTGCTGGCGAAATGTGACATCACATCCGCATTTCGCCTGCTTCCGGTCCACGCCGACAGCTTCAGGCTACTCGGGTTCCAGTTTGGAGGCCAGTATTTCTATGATAAGGCAGTGCCCATGGGGTGTTCCATATCTTGCTCAGTCTTTGAGCTCCCTACTGGAATGGCTGGCTAAGAAAAGAACGGGATCTCAATATATATTGCATTATATTGATGATTTTTTGTTCTTGGGAAAAAGAGGGACAGCAGAGTGCAGGAATGCCCTCAAGGAATTTCAGGCGATGGCAGGGGAGCTAGGGGTCCCCCTGGCCCCTGAAAAAACCGTGGGGCCAACAACGGTTCTAACATTCCTAGGGGTTGAGTTAGACACCGAACAGCAAGTGTCCCGCTTGCCGGTAAAGAAGCTGGTCGCTTTGGTTAAGGACATCAAGGCAATATTGGAGCGCCCAAAAGCAACAGTCCGGCAACTTCAGGCCCTGACTGGGAGCCTTAATTTTGCGTGCCGGGTAGTGGCACCGGGGTGCGCCTTCCTATCCAGGCTAGACGAGAGGGTGGCGTCTAATCTCCCAGGGCACTGCCACATCAGGATCTCTGCCGACATGCGGGATGACCTAAGGCCCTGGCTTCACTTCCTCCAGAATTTTAACGGAGTCAGCATCTGGCGGCAGAGGTGGCTGATGGAGGCCGAGCTGCAAGTCCAATCTGACTCAGCTGGGTCCTTGGGGTTCAGTCTCTATTGGGCAGGGAGATGGTGTTCAGCCCTGTGGCCAATAAAGTGGGTGCAAGAGGGTTGGATCCGAGATCTGACCTTTTTAGAGCTGTTCCCCATTGTGGTCGCAGTACCCATTTGGGAGAGAGAGTTCACAAACAAGACAATCTTGTTCTGATGCGACAACCTCGCAGTGATCAACTCATTATCATCCCACTCCAAAAGGGTGATGTGTTTGGTGAGAGTGTTCATGCGGCAATGCCTGGCGGACAACATATTGTTCACAGCCAGGCACGTGCCGGGCGTTAACAACGGCATAGCCGACGCACTCTCTCGCCAACAGATGGAGCGATTCAGGCATTTGGCACCGGGAGCCAGGATCGAACCGGAGGAGCTGCCCGAGGGGATTTGGAACATTGGACTGTAACAATGTTCCAAGCAGTGCAGGGATCACTCACTCCGTGCGCGAGAGCAGCTTACCTCCAGGCTTTAGCAGCGTTCCAGGAATTTAGGAAAGAAAAAGGGTGGAGGACACAGTTCCCAAGTGAGGAAGCTCAGGCCTTACAGTATGCAATAAGCCTGAGAGAGAGAAGGCTGGGACCAGGCACCATCTCCGGGAAAATGGCAGCTTTAACTTTTTATAATAAGCTGGCCGGCTTTCAAACTCCAAATGGGGTGGGTGGGGGGGTGTTTTATGAGAAAGATGATAGAAGATTGGGAGCGGGAGTCCCCCTGAGGGCTGGTGATAGCAGGCAGCCCATCACGCCGGTAATATTGCTGGGCTTATCTCAGCAACTTAAAGGGGGGTGTTTTTCAGAGTTTGAAACCCGGTTATTTCAGGCGTTATTTAAATTGGCCTTTTTGGGGGCCTTCCAGGTGGGGGAATTAGCAACTGCCTCGGTTCGCAGCCCAGGGGGACCTGTGTTGTGCATAGAGGACATCCAAGTGGGGATAGGAGGAATTACATTAGTGGTGCGGGGATCCAAAACAGACCAGCATAGAAGGGGACAGTTAGTAAAGTTGGCCAGGATAGAAGAGGAAGACCTTTGCCCGGTCAAGGCACCAGAGGAATATTTGGTGACACAGCCAAAAAGCGGTGGACAGTTGTTCATTCACGAAAATGGTACTAAATTGACTAGGTACCAATTTTCAGCAGTATTGAATAAAGCGTTGTGAAGACTGGACTTATCAACGCGGGACTTTGGTTCCCACTCCTTTTCGAATTGGCGCGGCTAGTTGCGCAGCAGCTGCCGGATTATCCGAGCAGCAAGTAAAAACGTTAGGTCACTGGAAGTCAGGAGCTTATCACTCTTATATCAGGAAGGTTCAGCTATAAGAAAAGGCCCCTTAGTTAAGGGATAAGGGCCAGTGAACCCAGGGAACAAGTTTTAGTTAACAAATTGTTCTGTTTTCATAGGAAGCGAGCTGCCCGACCGGCAGCAGCGAATCGTCATAGCGGGCCACAGTATTGTCTACTGGGCCGGGAGACGAGCGGGATGTTGACGGCGTACACCTGTCAGATGAAGGGCTCGAGATCTATCGCAAGGCCCTCCAAAAGCAGCTGAGCCAGATAATTAAGAAGTCGGGGGTGGGGTGGGG
>QEPC01013355.1:2533426-2545989 GCA_003113815.1 Sphenodon punctatus | reverse complement strand
CCCCCCCCCAGATTGCCTTACTTGCCCTCTGGGCAGCGGTGGCAGCAGCAGCATGGCACGGGCGGCTTCAGCACTAGTGGCTGGCTTCCCTTCAGTGCTTCACTAGGCCTTCCAGGGAACTTCCAAGTTTCCACAGAAGACCTAGTGAAGCGCTGAAGGGAAGCCAGCCACTAGCGCTGAAGCCGCCCAGACTCATGCCGTGCTGCTGCTGCTGCCACTGCCCGGAGGGCAAGTAAGGTGACCTGGGTGGGGGAGTAGGGCGATCCCTGGGGTGCAGTGTGTGTGTTAAACCACCCCCCACCCTTGGGATCACCTAGTACCTGCTGGTGCGGGGTCAGGGTCACCGCCACCGGTGCCATGGTGGCCCGGAGCCCACTAGCAGGCGGACTTTGGGTTAAAATTCAATTTTAAAAAATCCAGGCTGGGCAGGGTGGGTGGGGGGTGTCCCCCCCTTCCACCCACGCAGCCTGGGAGGGGGGAGGTATTGGGTTTTTTTCCCATTGATTTCAATGGGGACAGTTCCCCATTGAAATCAATGGGAAAAAACAGTACTGGTATATCGGTTTTAATCCGATAAACCGTTTTTTGTACACCGGCAACCGTTTTTTTGCCCCAAATCCCACCCCTACTAAAAAGGGAAGGTTAGAGACTGGCCGATAACTGGCAGGAGCATCAGTGCCAAGAGATGGTTTCTTGAGCAGGGGCCTAACCACAGCCTCCTTCAGGCATTCAGGCACCCTGCCCTCCCAAAGGGAGGCACTAACCACCCTAGGCAGCAATGGCCGTAACATCTCCTGGCTGGCTTTCACCAGGGTCCCCTCTGCCAGGTGCAGAAAATAAGCTGACTATTCATTATTCTATCACTTGGAGCATAGCCACCAAGCTATTTTGGTTTTTAGGGAGTTTTAAAGAGTTGCTGCCTAGTTGTAGGGGAAGTTACCTCTCTTTCTTACGAACCCTCTTTGTTTCTCTCAGGCCTTCTTCTGTGTTCTCAGAGATAGTGGCTGTCTGGGGCTTGTTATTGTGGCCTTGGAGATACATTTTCTGCTAGAGTGTGGAGTTTTACAACTTTATTCTCATGGGCCTTATTATTATTATTAATACATAACACCACGGGTTCTGAGACCGGGCAATCCAATGCTGCCTCTGCGGCAACCCAATGTCTGCTGCTGCTGCCGCCAATGCTGCCTCTGCTGTCTGTGCCATGGGTTCTGTGCCTGGGCAATCCAATGTCTCCTACTGCTGCCAATGCTGTCTCTGCTGTGCCACGGGTACTATGCCCCTGCAATCCAAGTCTGCTACTGGGTGACCACGTGATTCACCACTGGGCAAGGCAAATTTGCAGAAGAGATTGTTCAGATCCGGTGAGTAGGATGCAAGCCTGCAATGCCCGGCCAAGTAGGGGTGCCAGCCTCTAAGCCCTGGCCGGGTCTTGCCACTGCTCTGCCGATGCCTGGCAGTCTGCAATGCCTGGCCAAGTAGGGGTGCCAGCCACCAAGCCCTGGCTGGGTCTCTGCCACTGCTTCGCCGATGCCTGGCAGCCTGCAATGCCCGGCCAAGGATGGGTGCCAGCTGCAGTTAGTGTGCCCTGGCAATCCAATGTCCGCTGCTGCTGACGCTGCTGTGCCTATAATATCTACCACAATTAATATGAGACTTGTAACTCCTCTTAAACATTCCCAAGGGAATGATCTCTATCCACTTAATGGATATGAGTAAATCTCAATTGTCCGCCACAGACAGGACAACTAAATGCTCATACAACGCCTGGCCAGGTAGGAGTGCCAGCCACTCCAGCCCCAGGTCCCACCATCAGGGTTCTGGGGGCCTACATTCCAGGCAGAGAGGGCTGTCCCTCCACGTCATCCAGAAGCTGCCACTCTATTCCCAGGACCCACCATCAGGTTTCTGGGGCTGCCATTCCGCTCATGGGGAGCTGTCATTCCACCGCATCAAGCAACAGCCAGCCACTCCAGCCCCAGAACCCACCATCAGGGTTCTGGGACCTACATTACAGGCAGGCAGGGCTGTCCATCCACGTCATCCAAAAGCAATAGGGGTGTTGCTGCTCAAGAACTGTGGGGGCCCTCCATGACTTCCGCCTGAAGCAGGGCCCACCTATACCCTGCTTCGGGATCTCTCTTGTCACTGCCAAATGCTGCCTCCAGGTCCTGCCACCAGTGCACTGTCAGGTAGGTGTGCTGCACCTTCCTGCTCGACCACAAGTCAGTGATGAAGTGGACGGTGGCACCTCCAGCCCTTGCCAGCTGCTTCCTCACTCGCTCCTTTAAATCCCGGTACGAGGCTGGCACCACCTGACGACTCAGGGTGGTGTGTGAGGGCAGCTTAAACTGGGGGGGCCAGGAAGCCAATCCGGTGCCTAAACCCCATGTCCCCGACCACAGAGAAGGGCTGCCCATCAAGCGCGATCATTTCACCCAACATGTGCATGGCTTTCAGTTGTTCTGCAGCTGCCGATGGACTTGGCAGCTGCCCGCACCCCAGCTCCTCCATGGTGCATTGATGCTTCTAAGCCTCAACTGGCTGCTGCTGCTGCACCACTGACAGCGCTGATGGGAGGGGCAGAACATGGTGGCAACCCAGCTCTCAGAGGGACGTGTGGCTGGTCCTGTCCAAAGTGGCCAAGGCTCTGTTGTCCTGCCCACCAACAAGTGTCCCCAGCGAGTGGGTGTTCTCTATTGCGGGGGACATTTGCTCACCGCACCGCCTGACACTGGGGGCCAAGTTGGTGGAGCAATTGCTTTCCGTCAAGGTGAACCTTCTGCTGCTGGGATTCCCTGAGCTGCCTCTGGACATGGATTGATGGTGCAGTGGCACACACCATCCCATGCCAGGGGCAGTCTTGGGACAGGGCTCCTCCTCAATCTGGGCTGCTGCTGAAGTGCTGTCCCTCCCTCCCAATACCCAGCGCCCGCCCTGCCTCTCTCTCTCTCGCTCTCTCTCTCTCTCTCTAGACGGCCTCGGCCAGCCTATCTGACTGATCTCATGCTGCTGGGTGGCATTGGGAAGCTGTAAGCCTGCCAGCTGGCTTCTGGCTAGACGATCTCCGCCCACCTATCTGACTGGCTCTCTCTCACGTTGCACAGTCTTCGCCAGCCTATCTTACTGTCCTGCCAAGGTCCCAGCCGGCCTTTCCTACTGCCTCTCATGCCATGCTGCCTGTCTGCCTGCCCTGGTTGCCAACCTTGAACCCTGCCTCAGCCTGCCTTATGCTGCTCATGCCACGCTGCCTATCTGCTGCTGCTTCCGCTGCTGCCTCTGGTGTGCCATGGGTTCTGCTACCGGGAAATGCAATGTCTGCCGCTGCTCCACCGATGCCTGGTAGCCTGCAATGCCTGGCCGAGTAGGGGTGCCAGGTCAGCCACAAAGCCCCATGCCTTCCTGGCCTCTGCTGCTGCTGCCACTGAGTCTCAGACGGCCAGCCATGGTGCCACGGGCACCCCCAGGGACCAAGCGCCGAGCCTGCCTGCCCAGGCAATCCGGGGTGCCAAGTCCCAAGCTTTCCCAGTCTCTGCTGCTGTGTCTCCGACAGCCTGCGATACCCCCACAGGCACCCCTGCAGCGCCCCAAGCCTCTCCCGGCAGCCGAACTTTCAGAACGTTTGGGTGGGTGGGGGTCCAAACTCCACGGGACTGAACCCACGAACCCAAACTAAGTTTTCGGACTGAACGCCCGAACATCCGAACTGCGCTCTGTTCGCACATCCCTACTGAGCAGATGACTGGGAAACATGACTGGGAAATGTTTGAATGTTTATAAGACGTATAGTAGGATGACAGGGATTTATCTATATGTTTATCTATGGGTAATTTCAGACGTTACGGGATCACAGTCAACCACCCTGAATCAGAGTGAATTCAGGGTGGTGGCTGTGATTGCGTGAACGTCTGTTTGAGCCCCGCCAGATATTCACCACGGTGAATTCCTGGTGGGGTTAAAAGCTAACCATGATTCTGGAGGTGAGGCCGGCCTCATCTCCAGAACCGTGGTTAGCTGGACCACGATCAAGAATGGGGCAAAAGTAATGTCTGTTACATCACCCCGTTCCTGACCATGGTACGGGTACGGGATCGGTGCAGCGGCCTCATTGGCAGCTGTGCCCACCTATCTCCCCAAGGCTGGGCAGCTGGTGGAGCGTGGGGGGGACAGGGCTGAGCGGCCGCATGTCACGCCACGCAGCCCCGTCCCCTCCCGGATTCCCCTCCGCGATCAGGCCGGCACCTATAAAGGACGGCCAGTCTGATCACGGACCGGGATCTGAGACGGATCCCAGTCCAGGGTTCAGCGTGTTGGGCCGAAAGACCCATCACATCTGAAATTACCCTATATGTCAGGTCTGGGATCTAACAAAAGGGGCTGAACAGATGTCATGACTGCAGATTGGGAAATATGATTGAGAATGTTTATATAAAATATAGAGGATTATTTACCTAAATGGCAGGACTGGAATGTAACAAAAAATGTTCAACTAACAGACTATGTGGGGGAGAAGTAACTTATTTGTTTCAGGAATAATGAGAGTTGTCTATGGCAGCATTTTGCATTTACGAATAACTTATTAAGGTTAGAAAAGCACAATGGGGTGTGTGTGTGTGTGTGATATACAAATGTAGAATGTCAGACGACAAAAGAAAAAGAAATTTTACTTAGGTAAAATTAAGCGTTACAGAAAATACTATGCACACAAAAAAGTTCAAACTGAAAAATAAAATAAAATGGGGGCTCTCAGAGGGTTTCCCAAAGATACGGTACAGAGAGTGGTTTCATAAGGGTTTCATTTTTAAAAAACCAAAGCAAAACGGGGAACTTTTCCAGGCATTTATTAGCAGCGGTAACAGTAATTAAAGAGCATTGTGTTATGATTTTAAAAGATCTCTAACATTTTAAAGAGTGTGGGCTGTGTTTTTCTTTTTAAAGTGTTTGATTCAAGGAAAAAAGGGTTTTTGCTGATGAATGAGGTTTGTGGCCCAAGCCTGTAACATGGTAGCCTGTAAATTACAACAGGAGTAAGAGAACAGTGGTAATCAGATAAACAGAGGTTATCGGAGAAGTCATGATTGTTGAATTAATAGAAAACAAAGTCTGCAGAAATAGACGCTGAGTGAAATATTTCAACCATGGGAAAGTTAGGAAAACAGATATTTGTAAATCAAACAGTTCACCTGATAAATAAACCAGTTTACACAAGGATTAGACTGTTTGTAATAGATCTGTAATTGTAGGGGGGAAATAATTAAAAATTAGTTCTCTAGACCTATGTATATATGGGGCATGAAACACGCCCATGTCAGAAGACTTCTGCAAGAGACAGTATCTGCTATAGACCAACATTTTCAAAGGTGTCTTTCTCCAGTGAGGTAAGATGTGATTTTTTTATGTTGCGGGGACAGGTTGGGGCTGAAGTGTGTGTGTGTGTGTGTGTGTGTGTGAATCTAGCATTAGGGGGATAGCTTTTGTACATAGGATGAAGACTTTTAAGGCTGCATGTAGACAATTATAAGGTTTAATAGAATATTTGTTTTTAGTATGTGTTTTGGTTTATGTGTATGGCAGGATAGAAAATGATGATTTTTGTTTAGTAGGGTTCTTTGGATTTACAAATGGTCTCCGTTGTGGAAGCCATGAGATCTTCGCAGAATGTAATGGGGAATGTCAATCCGTATGGTCAGGCCGCTATTTTACATAGTAGCGGGACAAAAAGTAAATAAAACAAACATAAAATATTAAATGATACGCTGTATGTTCTGCTAGTTTGGGTGCTGCATGTTTTGGTCATTTTTAGCACTGAAGCAAAATTTACAATAATGTAATTATTGGTTAATGCTGATGACCATGATGCATTTTTATTTAAGGTTTGTGATTATTTTTAAAAGTATAAAATGAAAGTATGTAAAAACTGAGAAAATGAGGGGGGGGGGCGGGGTGTTACATAATTTTTAGCAGAGAAATGAGAAGGAATGGTTTATGCTGATCCATCGGTTTTAAGCGTTTGTTTTAGATTTTATTTAGCAGGAAAAATTGTTCATAAATTATTTTTTGAAACTATTACTTTATAGAATGACTAGCCACCTGATAGGCTCTGAGAAAAATAATTTCTGAGAGGGGGAGCTTTCACAAGGCTCGGACAAATTTCAACACCACATCCCCCATCTGTTACAAAACACATCTCCCCCCCACTCCCTTTTTTCCCTGTCAAAGGCTCACAGCGGGAGAGTGGTTCTGATTACAAGAGACTTAAACGCAAGGCCCCTCTCCAGTTTCTGTCTGTTAAGAAGTGTTCTAGCCTGGCAGACACTCTCAGGTTGGGGTTTTACATAGGTTTTCATTAGAAGCATACTGTGAGGGAGGGGGCGAGGGCCTAGGCAGGCTGTGCTGAGGACCTGCTCCACACGCTATTTGCTTGTCCCCTCACACAGCATGTGAGAGAGCGGTATCTTACATTTAGGCTTGCTTCAAGACCGGGCTCTTCTCCTGTGCAGTTGCTGGTGTATTTTGCCTCATCTAAAGCTCCTGACATTATTAGCCTAGCCTTGACGGCCCGCGAGATCTGTAGGCATCTTTCTTGAGCTTCTCCCGCTCTTTGGGCGCAATTGGGCAGCTCATTTGGGTCGTTTGCTATTCTGCCCACTTTAGTTGCTCCTTCACGCGATAGCGGTGGTCAGTGTTATCTTATGTTGCTCGATTATTATGTTTGAATGAACCGCCCCCTAAGTGGAGGGATTTCAACACCAATTGGGGCATGGCAAAAGCAAGCTCTTTTAATAAATTCCTTTGATTGAGCTGCCGGGGTCAAGCATCGCCAGTGTAAGCCCCAAGAAGGGCGAGGCCTCGTATCCTGTGATGGCCCCCTGGCCCCAGGAAACGCTAGTTACAATATCGGGCACTGATTATGCCCAGGGAATGATTGCATTCCAGATGGATGTTAAATGCTGTTACAGTTTATCGACAATGGTTTATTTGTATGTATCTCAATATAAGTGATTCCTTGATGCATGCAATCGTTCTTCTGTTTTTCTGCAGCATGTATCTTTGTGTTTTAATTCTGAAATGGCTATGGCGCAAGCGAATGCCAAAACAAATAAAATTGAATTGAGACCGTAGAGGCAATAGCACTTATTTATTTATTTATTTATTTATTATTTATTTAATAGATTTCTATACCGCCCCATCCTGCACAGCAGCTCGGGGCGGTTAACAACAATAAAAACAGTTTAAAATATTTAAAATACAAATATAAAACATATTAATAAGACAGGGTGGTATAAATAAATATATAGGTGGGGGATTAAAAATCACCCCCCCTCCCCTCCCTCCCAAAGGCCTGGGCAAACAGCCAGGTCTTACAGTTCCGCCGAAATGTTAAAAGGCTTGGGGCCAGGCGAGCTTCCTCCGGAAGGGAGTTCCACAGCCGCGGCCCTACCACCGAGAATGCCCGCTCCATCGTGGCCCCCCGCTTGACACGGGGGACCTCCAGGAGGGCACCCCCGGCAGACCGCAGGAGTCGTTCCGGGGCGCGAAGGACGAGGCGGTCCCTAAGGTAAGAGGGGCCAAGGCCGTATAGGGCTTTATAGATCATTACTAGGACCTTGAACTTGGCCCGGCACACTATCGGCAGCCAGTGCAGCGCTCGGAGCACCGGTGTAATGTGCTCCCGGCGACCCGTCCCCGTAAGAAGACGGGCCGCCGCATTCTGCACCAGCTGCAGCCTCCGGGCCAAGAACAAGGGAAGCCCCACGTAGAGCGCGTTACAGTAGTCGAGCCGCGAGGTGACGAAGGCATGGATGAGGGAGGCCAGGTCCGGGCCAGAGACATACGGACGCAGCCTACGTACCAGATAAAGCTGGCGGAAGGCAGCCTTAGCGACTGCCTCCACCTGCCGCTCCAGCCGCAGGTCTGCGTCCAATATGACCCCCAGACTCCGGACCTGCTGAGCTACAGGGGGGCAAACCCCCCCAATCAGGGGGGCCACCACCCCCTTCGCCCTCCCCACCACCATCACCTCCGTCTTATCTGGGTTGAGCTTCAGTCTGCTCCGCCGCATCCAATCCGCCACGGCCTCCAAACATTGGGATAGCACCGAGACAGCAGGGTCTGGGTCGGTAGAAAACGAGAGGTACAGCTGAGTATCATCAGCATACTGGTGACATCGCACCCCGAACCCTCTCACGACCTCCCCCAAGGGCTGCATATAGATGTTAAATAATAATGGAGACAAGATCGATCCCTGCGGAACGCCACACGGTAAGGCGCGGGGGCTCGATGTTTCCTCCCCCAACACCACCCGCTGGCTCCTCCCCGAGAGGAATGAACGGAACCATTCAAGAACAGTCCCGTCCAGACCCCCCCGGTCACGCAGTCGTCTCAACAGCAGCCCATGGTCCACGGTGTCAAAAGCGGCCGAGAGATCTTGCTCGTAAAGAAGTCCTTCAGGATCGTAATTGGCGTTTGGAAGGAAACTCTCCAGCCTAGATCATCGCGGGGAGGCGAAGCGCAATGCCTGTCCCACAACAGGAGCGCCTTAGGCACACCCACACCCACCAACCACACCGGGACCAAGACCAAGGGTATGGGGACTAGGAGGTGTGGGGGGAGGGAACAGTGATATGGGGCCCTGTGACAGGAAGGGAGGCTAGGGCACACACGCAAGGAGCCCCGGCCAGGTAACCACAGGTGATGGGGTAGGATGGCAAGGGGGCACAAGTACTTACACACCACATTCGCGTGCTCTCTCTCACACACACACACTCTCAGTCCAACAAAGGTCTGAATCCACACACGGTCGCTGTAGCCAAAAGGGTTGGGGGCCAGTCTCACAGGCCAGGGTAAGAGCACTGATCACCGGCAAAGAAGGGGGCTTCATGGGCTCCTTTTATCCCCTGCACCCAGCCCTGAGCGCAGTCGCTCTGAGCGGCGTGGCTGGGATGCAGGGGGTATGGCTTCTGGGACGGAGCAGGACGTGCCTGGGCAGGGCAGAGCACTCTCTGCCGTCCTGCTGGGTCCTGCCGCCGCTTGTGTTGCCGGCAGCGGGGAGCAGTCTCTCTGCGGCGCTGGAGCTGCGGCTCAGGCTGACGGGGCAGTTTCGAGGTTCCTGCTGTTGTGACCCCCCCCCCGGGGGTCCCCCAGGTACGGGCATGCCGGCGGGTCCCTGAGCCCACCTTCCCCCAGACCCGAAGGTACTGGAGGCAGGGTCTGACACATACAAAGGGCTATAGAAAAAATGTAAAATGCACTTGTTCGGTTTTCTTAGGATTGTATATTTTTAATAGTCTGTTTATGAAAGGGCTGTCAGGGGTCTTACTGAGGCACAAGGACTGATACACAATGGGGGGCAAAAGCTATGTAAGTCATTCAAACTATTACTAGTAACTACTAACCATCTCTAGAGCATGATGAAGCACACACCATGGTTTTACAGGGAGGGGGCTACAATTCCAGAGACAGGCAGGGAGAGACAGACAGACAGATACAGACACCCCACCCCCACCCATTTTACAGAGGGAGGCTTAGGTAGGCCTTTTTTACACGGACACCGCTGCCGGCCTGGTGGGTGGAGATGGGTGGGCGCCGAGCCGGGTGACGTTTACACGGACAGTGCCGTGGGGGTTGTGGGACAGAAGGGGAGCGGCTGGCACACACCCATCAGCCAAACACCCACCCCAGGAAACACCGAGACACTGAACGGCGGACACCCACACACCGACACCCGAGACACTGAACGGCGGGGAAGCCCCGCCCAGCACAGCGACGGGACAACACGGCAGACAGAGGGCAAGCGAAGCTGTGGCACGCAGCCCCGCCCCTGAACTGCCAGGACCTGTGCGGGCGGGGTAGGAGGGAGCAGGGATGACAGGACACACACAGAAATGGACCCCAGCCAGCCCCGTGACAGGGCGAGACAGCCAGGCACCATGGACACCCCACAAACCAGAACCCGCCCACAAACAACTGTTAACACAACCACACTGGGAAGGGCTGCATGGCCTAGGAGACAGGGGGACCTCAGCTAGGGGGATGCGCGGCGGGATGGGGCACAGGGGAGGGAGGCAGAGGGCCGAAGCAGCAGGGGACCTGCACACACCATCCCAAGGCCCCTAGACAGCGAGCCAGGAATGGGACAGATGGCCACGGCAGCAGGAACAGAAGCCCACAGCACAGCCGGGCTGGCAGGGAACAGCCGGGGGGACCCCAGAATGCACCAACCACCAGCATAGCCGCAGCAGCCCTCCAAACACCAACAATGGTTTCGCGTGGGCAAAGGGGGGGGGGGAGAACCAGACCATACCAACCGGCAGCAAACCCGCTGGGATCCGTGCGGGCGATGGGGGGGGGGGCGATACATCATACAAGCAGGGAGGGGGCAGAGCACCAGGACAGCAGCCAAAGGGATGGGTCCCTGGCCCAAGGGACCAGAGGGAAAGGGGGGGGGAGAATGAGACTGGGCCAGAGGGGGACAGAAGGAAACCCAGGTAGGCAGGCGAGTGGCCACAAACACCCCAGGCCAGGGACAGCAGAGTCACCCCCAAAAGGAGATGGCAGAGCCACAGCACAAACACTGGGGGGGGGGGGGACCAAGGATAACCTGTCCCTGCCAGGCAACAGTGCCACAACCACCAAAAGGTGCCAACACAAAAGACCAGGCCACACGGAGGAACAAGACACACAATTGGTTAAGGGGGAAAAGCAACTTTATAAACGGGGAAAGGCGAGGGTCATGGGAAAGGTCCAAGGGAGGTGGGGAGACAGCACTGACAGTGGGTCTGTGGGCCGGGGCCCCACCCTCAGTAGGGATGCCAGCCTGTACCTGGCTCCAATGATCCGCCTGGGTGTGGTCCAGGCGGTGCACCCGCTCCAGGAGATGCGGCAGCAGCTGCACTACAGCCTCCTGCTCCCTGGTCCACTCAGCAGTCATCGCCTGCACTAAGGGATCGAGAGAACGTGCCATCAGGAGGGGACAGTGGGCCCCAACAGCGTGTAACCCCAAACAGACACCTGGGGAAGAGGACCCCGCACACACACAGCACACTCACGGATCTCATCGTATAGGCGTGCCCCAGCACGGAGCTCCGAGGCCGCATGCTGCAGCTGGCCGGTCATCTGTGTCAGGTGGAGAACGGCCAGGAAGACAACCAGAGTAGCTAGAAGGAAGAAGAGGACAGGGTGCAGGGAAAGGGTGTGGGTCAGCAGGGGTCGGTAACCAGACATCACGCACAACCCATGCAGTGGCCAGGTACACCCAAGCCACCCGCTCAGATCAAGGGGGACCACGGGCGGCCAACAAATGCCCCTTACACTGCCTACGGTCAGCGGCCCACCTCATCTGCCACCCATCCATCGCCACCAGTGCAAATGGTGGGAACCAACAGGGGGCACCAGGAGTGGTGGAAGACAGGGCAGCCCAGGCGGGGTGGCCAACCAATGGGTATCCCCTGCCAGACAGGTCAGAACATCAGTGCAAAGGCCCGCAGGGCAACACCAGCTGCTAGGGAGGGGTTGGGGCCTGCAGCCTGCCCCCCATCGCGCGGGGGGGGGGTGTACAACAGAGAGCACCGCCATGGGACATCACCAGCACACATGTTGCACATGCCCACTACGACTGCCCAGCCAATCCACCCAGGCGGTACACCACACCGCCACAGGGAGATACAGGGGGTAGCCCTGAGAAAGGGTGCCCGCAAAGGGAAGATGGACACCAGGCAGCCACCGGTCACTGAAGGACAGGGCTCACAACGGGATGCGGTGGACCCACACCGCCCACTGGGGCGAACATACGATCCATCCTGGAGCCCACAGGGGAATCCAGCATGCATCACTGTATGCCACTCAACAGCCCCAGTCATCCTGGGCGGGAACGCCAGTGACCCCCATCACAGTAACCAACACACAAGGACCGGGCGGCAGCCAGGGGAGGGGCGACTGGCATCGCACAAGGACACGAATGCACCCAAGGTGGTACAGGCCAAGGCACAGACTTTATTCATGATGGGATGGCGGGGGGGTGGGGGGACAGCCAAACCGAGACTGGCAATGGGGGGATCAGGGGCTCGTGTCCGTTCCCCACAAGCCACACAGGTGCACCACTGCAGTCACGCCAAGAGGGAAGGAGGCACTAGGTAACGCTACAGGGTGATGGGGGCCGGAGTGAAGGGAAGCAGCGATGGGGTCTGGCTGACAGGCCAGGCTACCCCTGGGTTACACAGTACCATGGGCTGGAGCCGGGGGCGAAAGGTTGAGGTGGCCCACAGCACAGGCATGACAATGGCAATGCGATGGAAGGGCCATTTGGAATGCCCTGCTCATGGAGAGGCCGGAGGATGCCCCTGGAACTGCTGCCCCAGGACAAGACCCTCTCAGGCAAAGAGGGCCCTGCGGAATCCCCAGGAACACATATGCGTATCCACTAGTGGTGGGACCCCGGGCCCATTACCGGCTACCGGATTTACCGGTTACCGGTTCTACGAAAACCGGATTCCCGGATTAAATCCGGTATACCGGTACCGGATTTATTTCATTGGTTTCAATGGGGCGCTGTGTCCCCATTGAAA